>CAUYQG010128797.1:0-10276 GCA_963574415.1 Tarsius wallacei
GAAAGCTATTGGCAGTGGTGCGAAACTGTCAGGGGAGGGGGGTTGGTATTGGCCGTTGAGGGAAACTGCTAGGGGAAGGAGAGGCATACCTCATCAACAAGGATACCTGCATAATCAACATTTGTATACCTAACCCTGAATTGTACCCCATATCTTTGTAAAAAAAAAAATCACTAACCTAAAATTCTGTATTCAGTAAAATTAGACACATGCATTGCAAGATATATTAAAAGATGTTCCGAAGAAGAAAAATGATATAAGACAGAATCTCAGATTTACACAAAGAAAGGAATGTCATCACATTTTAGACCATAAAACACATCTTAGCAAATTCAAGAAAATATAGATCATACCAAGTATCTTTTCTCACCAAAATGGTATACAACTGGAAATCAACAAGAGAAAAACTTCAGAAACTACAAATACATGACAAAAACAACATGCTTCTAAGTTACCAAAGGGTCAAGGAGGAAATTAGAAGGGAAATTAAAAATTTTATTGGGACACATCATACCAAAACCTATGGGAAACTGCAAGAACAGTTTTCAGAGGGAAGTTTAGAGCAATAAACACCTGCATCAAAAAAAAAAAAAAAAAGATTGATAAACAACCTAAAGATATACCTTAAGGAACTAGAAAAACAAGAACAAACTAAACCCAAAATCTGTAGAAGAAAGGAAATAATAAAGCTCAGAGGACAAATAACTATAAAAGGCAACAAAACAAAAAACCTACACAATTCAAAAAAATCAGTAAAATGGAGTGTAAGTTTTTGGAAAAGAGATGAAAAAGGAGACAAGACAACTGATACCACAGAAATACAAATTTGATAACATAGAAGAAATGGATAAATTCCTGTATACATCAACCTACTAACATTAAATTATGAAGAAATAGAAAATCTAAACAGAGCAATAATGAGTTAGGAAGTGTAATTAGTAGTAAGTAGTTTTCTTAAAAAAAAAGTCTAAGAAATGATGACTTCACTGTTCTACCAAACATTTAAAGAAGAACTAATACCAATATTCCTCAAACTACTCCAGAAAAGAGGAGGAGGGAGTATCTCCAAAGTTAATTTATGAGGCTCTGGTTCCAAAACTGAACCAGGACACAACAGAAAAAGAAACAGGTCAATATCTCTGATGGACATAGGTGCAAAAATTCTTATTAAAAAAATTATTTACTATTGTCTAGTAGAACTCATTCCAGAGATGCAAGTACAGTTTAGCATATGCATAAAAAGGCAAAGATGCACACTTTTACCACTTCCATTTATCAAAGTACTTGCAGTTCTAGCCAGAGCAACTGAGCAAGATAAATAAAATGTTTACAAATTGTAAAGAAGGATACAAATTGTTTCTGTTTTCAGATGACATGATTTTACACATAAAAACCCTAAAAACTCTACCAAAATCTGTTAAAACTAATAAACAAATGCAGTAAAGTAGCAGAATAGAAAATCACATACACACATGAGTAGAATTTGTAAATGTTAATAGTGACCTCCATGCATTAAAAAGAAATCAATTACATTTGTAATAGCTACCAAAAGAGTTAAAAGGTATCCAGGGGTAAACTCAAGGAGGTGAAAGATGTCTACACTGAAAACAATAAAGTGCAGATAAAAGAAATAGAGGAGGACACAAATAAATAAAAAATGATATTCTATGCTTATACATTAGAATAATTAATATTATTAAATATCTCTACAACCCACAGTAATCTACAGATTTAATTCAATCATTATCAGTCATTCTTCACAGAAATAGAAATTATCAGTCATTCTTCACAAAAATAGAGAAAATAATTATAAAATTCACATGGAGCCACAAAAAACCAGAGTAGCTAAAACAGTCCTGAACAAAAATAACAAAGTCGGAAGCATCACACTAACTGACTTCAAAATATACTGCAAAGTTATAGTAACCAAAACAGCATGGTATTGACATAAAAACTAATACATAGTCCAACAAAACAAAAAGAGAGCACAGAAATAAATTCATACACCTATAGCCAACTACTGCTTTTCAACAAAAGTGCCAATAATACACATTAGGTAAAGACAGTCTCTTCAATAAATGGTGCTGGAAAATTGAATATCAACATGAAGAAGAATGAGACTAGACTCTTACTTATTAACATATACAAAAATCAACACAATATGAATTAAAAACGTAAATTTAAAACTCCAAGCTGACCAGGGATGGTGTCTCATGCCTATAATCCCAGCACTTTGGGAGGCTGAGGCAGGAGGATTCCTTGGGCCCAGGAGTCCAAGACTAGCCTGGGCAACATAGTGAGATCTTATCTCTACTCTATATTTTTAAATCAAAAGTAAAAAGAAAATACAAACTGGAACGCTAAACTATAAAAGAAAACAAAGGGGAAAACCTTTATGGCATTGTGCCATTCAAAGATTTTTAAAAATAAGATCACAAAGCACAAGAAACAAAGGCAAAAATAGACAAATCATACTCCATTAAACTCAAAAGCTTTTACACAGCAAACTATTCAACAGACTAAAAAGACAACCTACAGGATGACAGAAATTATTTGCAAACCCTACACCTGACAAGAGGTTAATATCCAGAATATACAAGGAACTTAATATAGTAAATAAATAAGTGTTAAAAAAAATGAGTGAACAACCTTAATAAATATTTTTCAAAGTAAGATATAAAAATGATCAACAGGTATATATAAAATGCTCAATCATCAGGGAAATACAAATCGAAACCACAATGAGATACTATACCACCTCACTCCATTTAGACTGGCTATTATCAAACAGACCAAAGAAAACAAATGTTGATTAAAACATGGAGAAAAACAGACCAAAGAAAACAAATGTTGATTAAAACATGGAGAAAAAGGAACACTTACACTGCTGAGGGTTGTGTGGCCATTATGGAAAACAGTATGCAGATTTCTCAAAAAAATTAAAAATAGAACTACCTACCATATGATCCAGCAATAGTATGTATCCAAAGGAAAGGAAATCAGTATATCAAAAAGATACACTCCAATGCCTACTGCAGCAGCACTATTTACAACAGCAAAGATATGGAATTAACTAAGTCTTTAACAACAGACAAATTGTAAAATTGTGGCATATACACAGTGGGATATTATCCAGCCATAAAAAAATTAAATACTGTCACTTGTGCCAACATGGATAAACCTAGAGGATATCATGTTAAGTGAAATAAACCAGACACACATAAAGACAGATACTGCATGATTTCACTCATATGTGGAATTAAAACAAAATTGATATCATAGAGGCAGAGAGTAAGACAGTGGTTACCAGAAGAGGAGAGGGAGTAGAGAGAAAAGGATGGGGAAAGACTGGTCAATTAGTACAAAGTTTCAACTAAATAGGAAGAATACATTAGAATGTTCTTTTGCACAGTAGGGTAACTATGGTTGACAGTAAAATATTATATATCATAAAATAATTAGAAGAGAAGTTTTTGAAATTTCTCACCACAAAAAGGTAATAGAACATAAGGTGATGGCCGTACTAACTACCCTGATTGGATCATTACACAAAATAGGTATATATCAAAACAGTAATTGTAACTCTGAAATATGTATAATTATGATGTCAAAATAAAAAATTTTAAACTTTTAAAAACTAATAATAGCAACAACATATTGGGTAATTATAGCATGTGAATAAGTGAAATCACTGACAGTAAAGTTGTTACAAAAACAAATTTTAATGTAAACATATAAATTCAAAGTAGAATAGAATGAAGCATGAGATATACTAACACTTATCAAAAGAAAGTTAAAGACAAAAGAAGATTTCAGGACAGGGAAAATTATTACAGATAAGAAAAGCACTACAGAATGATAAAAAGATCAATTATCCATGAAGATATAACAATCTTTAATGTGTATGTACCTACCTAACAGAGCATCAAAATATATGAAGGAAAAACTACTAGAATTGAAAAAAGAAACAGCAAATCCACTATTATAGCTGGAAACTTCATCATTTCCTTCAGTAACTGATAGATGAATTAGGCAGAAAATCAATAAGCATACAGTTGTTTTGAACAGCACTAGCAATCAATGTAATCTAATTGACATTTATGGAATACTTCCCCCAACAAGAGCAGAATACGCATTTTTCTCAAATTCTCATGAAACATTCATCAGATTAAGTCACATTTTTGACCATGAAATACACTTTGACACATTTAAAGAAATAAAAAGTTATACAAAGTATGTCCTCAGATGACAATAACATTAAAATATAAATCAACAAGATAATTCTCAAATATAAGTTAAAAAAAACCCTTCTAAATACACATGCCAATGAAGAAGTCTCAAAAGATAAAAGCAAATATTCTGAACAAAGTGAGATTAAAAAATACATCTTAGCAGAATTTGTGGAATTCACTAAAAGCAGTGCTTAGAGGGAAGTTCACAGTTATGGCACAAGTGCATATATAACAAAGAATAAAGATCTATAAACTTCCACTTTTAGAAATTAAAAAAGAAAAGATATTTGGCCTAAGGCAAGCGGAAGAAAAAAAAAGACAATAAAAACTAAAACAGAAACTATTGAAATTTAAAAATAAAAATAAAAAAAATCAACAAACTTCGTATTTGATTTAGTATTTGATTCTTTGAAAATATTAACTTTGATAAAACTCTAGTCAGTTTAACCAAGAGAAAATGAAAGAACAGTCAAATTATAAATATCAGAAAGTAAAAAGAGGTCAACCTTACTGATTCCATGGAAAATGAGAGGATGACAAAGGAATACTAGGGACAATTCTATGTCTATGAATATTCATGAAAGACATAATTACCAAAACTCACACTAGAAGAAACAATGTAAATATTTCTATATCTATTAAAACTGAATAATTAATTGATAACCTTTCAAAAAAAGGAAACACCAGTTCCAGATGGTTTCACTGGTTAATTCTACTAAACATTGAAAAAAATGATGCCAATTGTTTACAAAATTTTCTTTTTTTTTTTTTTTTTGAGTTGGAGTCTCACTCTGTCGCCCAGACTGGAGTGCAGTGGCCGCTCCCGGCCACCGCAGCCTCGACCTGCTGGGATCCGGCGATCCTTCCGCCTCAGCCTTCCAAGTAGCCGGAACTGCAGGCGCGCGCTACCACGCCCAGCTGATTTTTTTTTTTGGTTTATTGTAGAGATGAGGTTTCGCCTGCCCAGGCGGGTCTCGAACCCGCGGGCTCAGGCAATCTACTCACCTCAGCCTCCCAAGGCGCGGGATTACAGGCTGACCCACCGAGCCTGGCAAGTTTTATTTTTTTATATTTTAATTTTTTTCCTGGGTGTTCTAGGGTTTATTGGGGGCCAAAAGGCCCTAGATTATGTTTAATTTTAATTCTCCTCAGATTATTTGTAAATAGGGTAATATATATTATAATGCATTTGATTTAATTTATGTGAAAAAAACAATTTTATGTCTTGTTTACAGAATAATCTATTTTCTCCCTCTAATATAGAATGTGATGTTATCAAGTTCTCATATGTGTTTGGTTCTGTTTCTGCACTACTAGTTGCTTCCATTTATCTACTTATCTATTAATTTATTTATTAATAGGCCAAACACAAATATGTTAATTGGTATAATTTAATGAATAGTTTTTGTTTAAGGAAGTCATTTCTCTTTTTGCAGAATTATCACGTGTTCAGGTTATCTTGGTCCTTTAATCTTTGTTATATAGTTCTTTCTTCCCTTTTTTTTCTGCTCTAATCATTGGGTTTCTATTTTATAGCACCTGCTATTCTTGCGTTTTGTATATCAGTTGAATATTTCACTGTAAACAACAGCAACAAAAATAACATCTCCAAACCCATTTATTTAAAACCTATTAATGGGCTCACTCACTTTATAAAAGGCAAGAAAATGATCCTGAGGAATAATCAGGATGTAAGAGATCTCCAAAAAGACAAGAAGTCTGAAGCAAGAAGTCTATGACTGGGATATCCTGAGGAACAGGCTGTTGAAACCCTGTCTCTGCCAGCCTCATCATGCCTAATGGGATGTGTTCCACCACTTTTTCTATGCCATGTGCTTAAAATGTAGTCTCATGAAAGAGCATGTTTTTGGCTAGTCTTTGACTCTAATTGATTCCTCTGATTTTGCAAAAGGCCGTAGAAAGGAGCCAGTATTCCCATGATTTCTGTAGCTCCTTCTGCAGGAGGACTGAAAATGAAGGAGAGCACAAATAAGACCCTGTGCAGCTTTTGTGATGGCACCTGAGCTCCCTTCTGTCTTCTGAAAGTCAGCATCCTGTTTCAGGTCCTCTTCATAGAGTCAGAAATGTATTTTATATCATTTAAAATACAAAATGAATTTATGCCCTTGGAGGGTATTTTAGATATTGTTATTCATATTCTATAGACTCTATACAAAAACACTAAAGTCCCCCCTATCAGCAACTTCTTCCATAAGCATCCTACAATCTTCACTTATGTGGCTTTCTATTATGAAATGCATTTTTTCACACAGCCTTCAAAATGACCATTTATTTATTTATTTATTTATTTTAAAGACGTAGGGTACAATGCAGGATTAGGTGCATAACTGGTCATTCTACAGATAAAGTTTGGGCCTCCCATTGGTCCCCAATTTGCCAGGTTTTAGCTCAGGAACCCTTGTTGATATTATGTGTGTCCCTTGAAAGAGCATTGATATTATGTGTGTGACAGTTTCAGGATGCAAAATGACCTTTTAAAATGCAAAACGCCTCTGCCTTCCAAGTAGCTGGTACTGCAGGAAAAAAAAATGTAAAACACATCACATCATTCTCCAGTTTTTAAAATATTCTTATGTTATCTAATTCCACTCTAAATAAAACTCAAACTCTTTACAGCATGCATCAGCTAGTCAGTTATCCATCTCATTTTACTTATTTTCTGTCAATCATACCCTTGCTCACAACTAATCTAGTCAGAGAGCACAGGGAAACTGTTTTCCCTTCAGGACCTTTGTTTTTCCTAATTTTCTACTTTTTAAAGGTATACAAAGGAATGATTATTCACATGGTCATTTTCCTCAGAAACCTAGAAAATCTACTTTTTAATGCAAATATTTGATATTCAAGTTATCTTGGTCTATTATATATGCAATTTTATTGTCTGCACACAAGTATATTTTTATTTTCAATCTTTACAGTTTATATTTTTCATTTAATTTTTTTCTGTTATTTTACTTATTTATTTTTCATTTAATTTTTTTCTGTTATTTTACTTATTTGTACTTTCTGTATAATACTTTGTAAAAGTAATAGTCGTGGACAATGTTGTGATAAGCTGCGGTCAGGCCATGTGTTTTTGAGATATAGCAACCATGTTTCCTAGCTTTGACCTCTTCTCCTACCTTGGGGGAAGGTGAATATCCTTCCTCTCTTGCTCTCTTTTTCTCTTTAATCTATTTTCTAAATAAACTATATTTTTCAATCTAAAAAAAGCAACAATGTCACTTTGTATATAATTTTGATTTCAAAGTAGAAATTTTCAGAATGTATTAAATGTATTAGACAGAGAATTTTAAAATTCTATTTCTAGTTTTCTAAATATTTTATATGCCTTAAACTTTATGAAGTGGTTTGTCTACATCTATTGTAATAATGACATATTTTTATATACTATTTTTAAGATGCACTGTACAAAGATTTTTACAGTAGTTTTACATTCCTGAATACATTCAATTTGAATGTCCTACATTATATTTTTAGATATTTTAAACTATTTCTGCAATCATTTTATTTAATATTTTTATCAATTAAATAGCACTATTTGCTTGTAATTTTTCTGTTAATATTAATTTAATATTTTACTTTTTATATTATTGTAGAATTTCTATCTTTTTAAATTCAATCTGAGTTTGTGCAATATATGCAAATGTTTGTTTCTCAAGTATTTTGAAGATCAAGTCACATTTGAAAAGTACGGATCTGAGAGATAACATTTATTAAAATATTCTGGTGTTTTATTGCTTCTGTGTCATTATGATATGATGTGGTTTTTCAGAAATTTGCATGGTTTGTATTTAAGTTTCAATGTATCAGAACAGTTTTGAAAATATATTCATAAATGCAATGCTACTTATATATTGTGTAGTGAAGGCTATTCATTTTTATGCTTGTTCTTCACCAAAAGGCTACTGGTTATATTACCTTGTGACTTTTATCTTTTATCTGTCTTGCCAATAATTCATCAATTGTATTATTCTTTTTCAAATAAATGACTTTGGCCTTTGTTTATTTTCTCAATTGCATATTTTTCTCTTTTCTCTATATCTGCCATTTATTTTATCCATCCTTGCTTCTTTTCTTCATGATTTACTTGTTGTTCTTCAATTTGTTTATTCAGATAGATTCTTATCTCATTGACTTGACCACTTTCTTCTTTCTTCTAAGCAACCATTTCTTCAATGGTTAGAATATTGCCATCTGAGGCTGGTATAGTGGCTAGCACCTGTAATCCCAGTACTTAGGGAAGCCAAGTGGGAGCATTGCTTGTGGCTGGATTTTGAGGCAACAGTGAACTATGATTGTGCCACAGTATGGGCAACAGAACAATTCTCTCTCTCTCAACTACATCAGGTTTGCAATTAATTCCCTCTCTGTCACTTGATAGAACCTGGCAATCACTAATGTTTCTTCTACTGCTATAGATTCAGTCCCTTGTGTGTAGTTTTTGAGTGTGTAAGTAGTACATTTTTTAATTGATTTCATTGTGTGAATACATCATTAATTTATTCATTAACATTTAGGTCATTTTTATACCAACAGATATATGAAAAAATGCTCAACCTCACTAATCATAAGAGAACTGTGAATCAAAACCACATTGATATACTATCTAATGCCATAATTTATAAATCAAAAAACAACAAATCAAGCATGGTTGGGGAGAAAAGGGGATGCTTCTGTGTTGCTGATGGGAGTGTAAACTAGTTAAACCTCTAGGGAAAATAGTGTGGCAGTTTTTAAAGAACTAGAAAGTGACCTTCCATATAATCCAGCAATCACCCTTCTGGGAATATACCAAAAGGAATATAAATAATTTTATAAAGAAGACACCTACACATACAGGTTTATAGCAGCAATATTCACAATAGCAAACCATGGAGCCAACTCTACTGCCCATCAAAAAGGGAATGGATAAAGAAAATGTGGTGCAGATACATGATGGAGTATTGCACAGCCTTGAAGAAGGACAAAAATCAGACTTTGCAGCAACTTGGAGTTAGAGACCATCATGCTTACTGATCCATCACAGAAGCAAAGAACTGAATACCACATGTTCTCACTCATAAATGGGACCTGAACATTAATCACAATAATACAAGGGAAGGAAGACAGTCATGGGACACTTCCAGGGGAGGGAGGGAGATGGGGCACATAACATCACAGAGGGTACCTGAAACTAAATCAAGGGAAGTGAGAACAAGTGGGAGGCCCCAACTATACCTGCATGTAGATTATTAATGTACCCAATGCAGAATTTTACCCCACATCTCTATAATAAAAGTTATAAGGAGGACAGAGGAAGATGGTGCCAAGCCAGCCAGACTATGGAAGCCCCAGTGAGAGTGAGTGAGTGTATGGAAAATTTTGTGTGTGTGCTGGTGAGAGATTGGATGTGTGAGTGGCTGAATGAGGGCAAGGGAGCCAGTGGTCAGGGCTCTCCTGGTGCAGCGGCTAGTGCCAGAGCTGCTCGAGCTGGACCCTAGCGATTCCTGGGATGCAGATGTTGAGTGCCTTTTTTTTAATGGACAAAAGTTTTTCTACAAAGAAGCGGAGGGGAGAGGCTACCAGCCCCAGGCTCTGCCTCACCACTGCAGCAGGAGAGACTGCTGGCTCCAGGCTTTGCCTCACCACTTCAGTGCCTGGCAGGACACTGGTAGCAGGGGCTGAGGAGGGAGTCCAGAGGCAGAGTCCCACTAGAGGATGAGAGAGGCACCCACCAAAATCTTGAAGGTGGAGTAGGAAAGTGTTCTGACTTGCTCATCATGGAGCAACAGACTTGATCTCTGTGACTGGTGGACCAACTACTCAGGGTTGATCATGACCCAGAGGTAATATCCCGAAAGCACAAGCTTCAGAGGGACCTGATAAGTGCTAAGACTCAGACACCCCACGTCCTACCCTGATCCAGTCATGGGACAAAGGGTGTGACCAGAAAAGGGTGAGGAAGAATTCCTTAGAGATCAGTGGTGAGTTTGGGGCTGACCCAAACCTCATCCTCCCCAGCAATACTCTGAACATCAGAC
>CAUYQG010128802.1:0-14187 GCA_963574415.1 Tarsius wallacei
GGGTTCGAGACCCACCTGGGCAAGCGAGACCTCATCTCAACAATAAATCAAAAAATCAGCCAGGCGTGGTAGCACGCGCCTGTAGTTTCAGCTACTTGGAAGGCTGAGGCAGAAGGATCGCCAGAGCCCAGCGGGTCTAGGCTGCGGTGGCCGGGAGCGGCCATTGCACTCCAGTCTGGGTGACAGAGTGAGACTCCAACTCAAAAAAAAAAACAAAAAACAAAAAACAAACAAAAAGATCTTTAATCATTTTAAAGCAAAAACAAATGTATTCTTTTTTATTAATTCTGTAAATCTCACTTCAATCTCTCTGTGTTTTCTGAAGCATTATCATAAGTAACATCTGCCACCCATCACTGGTGGTCATTTAAGGAGAGAGAGAAAGGAATGTTCCAAGTCTGTTTCGAAAGTACTATGAAAATAAGTTGTTTACACAGAGTAAGAGGTATTAAATAGGAAAAAGTAACAAGTCTTGAAAGACAGGTGTTAGCTATGCATTAAAAGAAGAAAAGGTCAAAAATTAAAAACAAGATTTTTTAGCAATGGCAACTACAACAACTTCAAGATCCATCTTGATTCTAATTTTTAAAAAGTAAAACTTCACTGAAGAATTGAATGAAATTATGACCTCATGGTTCAGGTGAAAACATTTAGTTAAATGAAGTTGCTGATATTTCTCTCTTTTAGACAAGAGATAAACATGAGGACAGTTTGGCCAGACTCTTTTAGTAGCAGAAAGTTCAAGTGCTCGGGAATGGAATATTATAAACATTGAATTTACTCAAAAGTGAACCACCAAAAAGAACTATGGATTTGTGTTAGATTAAGGAGAGTTGCCAAATACAGGTGCAAAAGGTCGAATAAACAGCAGAACTCTCTTTTACCCTAACTGTAGTCCTCACCATGCCACATAAATGAGACGAGAGGTATTTGAGAAGATATCTTGGAGCTACATACATGTATAAATTGGCTACAATAAAAGCAGTCATCTAATTTCGCAGTTTGACATCTGTTTCTGCAGCAGAATTGCTGGTCTATACTTGTCCATTTGAAGTGGAGAAGGAGACGGGGGGAGTGGGGAACTTGAGGTACATGGCAGAAAGGAGAGAGAGGACTGTACACAGAAAGGACTGCAGTGAAGCAGCCACATTCTCATTTCTTTGGGTGGCAGTAAATGAATGCCTCATGATGGTTCAGTGGCTCACATGCTTTAGCTGTCTGTTTGGTAGTTCACCAAGAGATCCTGGCAAGGATTTAGGGATAACCAGCCAGAGATAAGACCACCTAAGACATTGTTCAAAAGAAGTCATGCCAGAAAATAACCTTTCTTACTTGCAAAGATGAAGAATTTTTCAAAAAACATCCCCAATGATCCTATCACAGAAACAAAGAACTGGGTACCACGTGTTCTCACTCATAAGTGGACCCTGAACATCTACCAGACTACTACAAGAAAGGGATTGGCAGTAACGGGACACTACCAGGGGAGAGGGCGGGCACATATCATCAATAAGGAT
Organism: Tarsius wallacei; assembly: GCA_963574415.1. NCBI lineage: Eukaryota > Metazoa > Chordata > Mammalia > Primates > Tarsiidae > Tarsius > Tarsius wallacei. The sequence continues at coordinate 1,518 of CAUYQG010128802.1, forward strand.
GCCTGAACCTAATCCAGGCAAAGTGAGGACCTATGGGAGGCCCAAACTTCACCTGTATATGTACCCAATCCTGACTTGTACCCCACATCTTCCAAAAAAAAAAAAACTTATAAAGAACCAACTCATGACATATAAAGAACCAGCTCATGACACTATTCAGATGCTTGCCACAAAGAGGGCTCAGAAGGAGGAGGAAAATCAGCAGAAGGGGGGGGGGTATACTTTCTCTCTGACCTATTTATCTCTATGTCTGGATAAAAATGAACCCAAAAAAGGAGGGCAAGGTTGAGGGAGAAAATAACCCTCAATGCTACCTACCATTGGCACATGGTTCAAAGTTAAGTTTAATTTAGGGGAAAAGGATATGAGTTTGAAGTTTTAAGCTGAATTAAATTGGATTGGATTAGATTATTTTATACCTTAAGAGGACCAGAAATCTATGGGAGCTACTCAAAATGCCACTGAGAGATTTTTTAGAAAGTAAAGATTGGTCCTGCCATGATCAAAAGTAAAGACTGGAGGGGAAAAAAAATGCTTCATGCATGCACTCTCAAGTTTAGACTGTTCAATAAATTGGCTACTTTAGTTAAGTAGTTTCATTTAATTATACTTCTAAAAGTTTGCTCTTAACTTATATAGATTCAAGTTTATATAATGGATTGTTGGCTAACCTTGACTCTTTCTCTTAAAAACATCTAATAAAAGAAGCCCTAATAATAAAAACCGGTGAAATTAAAATTCAAGTCCTTGTTCCTTTTGTTTTTCTCATGATTTCACATGGAACTGGATTCTTAGTTAATGACCTCCTTCGACTGTTTTTTTTTCAACAATAGTTCACATATATTTGTTTTGGTGCATTTCTAAAATGCCATGACATTTTTTATTATTGCCACTATAATAACACAGAGTCACTTGATCAACATCTACTTACATAATATTGGAACAGGTATAATGTACTTATGTAATTTGAAGGAAAAAAGCTCTTTAAATTGAGTGTATGTTTGAAGGTTTATGTAGGAAATACTAGTTTAGAAAAGAGAAAAGGTTTAACCAAAGTTTAATGCATTATTTAATATAGAAAATAATATCAGCTAAGTAATTACTGAAAACCTCACAATATTTTATTTTTATTTTGAAAAAGTCATTGAAATTAGATGAAAGAACACTTTTAATCCTGTTGAATTGGCCTATGTTGATCCTATTATCCTTGCAACTCCTTTGGAGACACCTTGCTAAAGCTCACTGCGCATAACTAATCTTTATGAAATCCAAAGCACATATTAGGGGAAGGAATAATTCAATACACAATACTCTGACAATAGCTAAAAATGAAAAAGTTCACTTTATTATTAATCAAAATGCAGGGTATAATAAGGTCTTGGGCAACATTTAGATCTGTAAAATTCAATCCAGGGACAAATGAACTTCATACAAAAACAAATTTAAAAAAAAAAAAAAAGATTCTTAGTGGAAGAAACTAAAATTGGAATAATTTAATATCAGGAGTGTTTCCTGGTATGTGAGTGTTACACAGTGTAGTGTATTGGTTAAATCTCACGTTTGGAACTTCTACTTGAATTCTACTCCCAGTTCTGCACCAAATGTTTGTCTCTGGAAAGATACCCAGGTATCTATGCCTCAGTTTATTATGTTCTTTTCTTCTGTGAAATCAGAACAATATTACCTACCTATCCAGGCTGCTAGAAGTTTAAATAAGTTGATATATACACAAAAGGAAGAAGAGTGCCTGGCACAGAGTGTCTGTCAAGTAAATGTTATTTATTAGAGAAGTTATTATCAGGGAATTATAGTCCAGAAAAAAGAGGGTGCTAAGGCAAAACCAAAGGTGAGAACAAGCGTGGCATATTTTGAGTAGTGGAAGGGCTTGCATGGTCAGTAGGAAGACTGGTCAAAGCTGAAGAAGGAGAGGAGACAGACATGGATCCTATGAGGCTCTATAATTAGACACGAGCATGGAAGTCACTCTACGTGCAGTGCTGAGCATGTAGATAAATTTAAATCCTGAGGGCATTTGTTTTGTGTGTATGGTACAGAAATTACGGTGGCTTTCAGAAAATATGAGTTGAAAGTCAAGGGTAAATAGGGTTTGAAGAGAAAAGTCAACTGATGGTGGTCTTTAGTGCATTGACTTAAAGGCTTATTATTTGAGGCAAGAGAGAATTAGGAGCCATTACCATTTCTAAGAAGGGAGATAATTTTCTTAGTCACTTACTTAAATAACATTAAAAAGAAAACGACCTTGGCATTACAGATCTAATAGAAAGGTGTTGATGGATTTTCAGAGGCTGTATTGTTTTATCTAACTTATGTTACCAAAAGAAAATTATGCCAGTAAAAAGTACAGTTGAGAATAGTCAATGGATTTTAAATCTTCTACCCAATCTGTAAAATTCCGATGGTATACTGATATTATAGTTCTCTGGATTATTTAGACAAAAAGATGAGAAAAAGAGGACTACTTATTCGGGCTGCATTATACAACTATTGACAGAGCTTGAGGGAAAAAAAATTCCTATTTTAAACAGCTGCCACAAAAAAGCATAAATTGTAAAATTAAAAAAGAACTAAGTACCATAACTGATATGCATTAGTTCGTATAAAACTTTAGTCAGTCAGGTTTTTATAATTAAAAATAGATGTATCTCTCTCCATCTCAACCACCAATATGTAACACTGGAGGGTATCTATGCACATATGTCCCAAGCCACACGCTTTATTTCAAACCTCATTACTTTTAGGTTGTGATGTAAATACTAAGTTATTCTAAGATCCCACATATGTTATTTTCAACTAAATTTTTACAGACTAGAAAGGTTTCGTAAAACTGCAAAACTCAGCTGGGCTCGGTGGCTCAGCCCGTAATCCCGAGCTTTGGGAGGCCGAGGTGAGTGTATTGCCGGAGCCTGCGGGTTCAAGACCCACCTGGACAACTTGGCGAGACCTCATCTCTACAATAAATAAAAAAATCAGCCAGGCGTGGTAGCGCGCGCCTGTAGTTCCAGCTACTTGGAAGGCTAAGGCGGAAGGATCGCCAAAGTCCAGCAGGTCGAGGCTGCGGTGGCCGGAGCGGCCACTGCACTCCAGTCTGGGCGACGAGACTCCAACTCAAAAAAAAAAAAAAAAACTGCAAAGCTCGATTCACTGTCTGAAATTATAGTCAGCTGTTACAAAATTTTCTAGCTTGCTACTAATAATCATTCATCTGGGAGAAAATCTTAAAATAATATAGCAGAGAAAAGTAATATGATATAAAGTCTGTATTGATAGACTCAAAGGAATGAGAAAAAATTTCCCAGAAACACTTCTAGACACTGGTTTTACTCAGAGAAATTTGGTTCTGATTGATGTTTATAGATATCAATGAGAAAAATATTTTCTATGTTGTTTTGTTTTCTAAATTCACCAGACTATATCTATTTTCAGATAGAGATGTAGACAGATAGAAAAGGTAGATGTAAACAGACGCAGATAGAGATACACATAGATATAGATAAAGATACAGATGACTGCCACCAGTGATAGATGGAATATGTTCAATTTGATGATCGATTTTGCCTCTGAATATGCTATGTTTGTTGGTAGTACTTTGATCAAATTTGTAAATATCAAGTGTTCATTGAACAAATTGCCATTTTGACTGATGTCATGGTATGAGCTTATATATAAGAAAGAGTATCTGAGAATTTGGAACATGATTATGTACACTACACAATAAAAAGTTATACTGTAAAAATATGGATCCTATCTTTCATTGATATTTTTGACATACAGAATCTGTGAATTGTTTTATTAAAAAAAGAAGATTTGAAATTTTTTATACACTAATAAATATTTGTTGAATGCCTGCTATGTACCAGTCCGTGTTTGAGGGGCTTCGTATATCAGTGGAGATAAAACAGACAAAAGATCCATACCCACATAGAACTTACAGTCTAGTAAAAAGAGTCTAGCAATAAACAATACATCTAAAAAATAAATAAGTTATGTATCATGTTGGGAGGTACTAAAGTGAGGTGTGAGAGTCAGGAGTGTTGAAAGTGAGGACAGATAGGTAACCCTATTTAATAGCAAGGACAAGGTAGGCTTTAAATAAGAAGGTATAATTCAAAGGAGGTTAGGAAGATATCCAGGGAAAAGAGAATTCTAGGCAGAAGGAACAGCTGGGGCAAAGGGTCTCATGCAGGAAAAGGCTGATATGGTAAAGGAAGAAGGCCAGTGGGGATAAAGCAGAGAGAGCAAGAGGACATTTACGAGGTGAATGATGTGTAAAAGCAAAAGCCAAGAAACTTTCTTAGAAGAACACTTGATATTTACGAATTTTATCAGTAAACTGGGTAGGGGATGACTTGATCCAAGTTAGAATAGTAAAAATGACAAGAAGTCACTAGATAATAAAAGTATAGTAGTTGGAATGTAGAGTCTGAGAGAGAAAAATCAAGAATAAACCCCAAAGTATTTGGCCTGCAACGTAGAAGGGCTAAGTCAACATGTAGTAAGAATGTAAAGACTGAGTAGACCAAGTGTTGCGAGAGAAAGATCAGGAGCTCAGTTTGGGTCTGAGAAGTCTGTTGAAATCCAGAAGAGCTTATAAATGGACAGGTGCATATGAAATCCAGAGTCTGGGACCAAGCTTGTAGTGAAGATAAATTATTGTGAAGATTAAAGATTTGTCAACATATATAGGGTGTTTAAAAATGTAAGGATGATTGACAAGATAGTGAATGAAGACAGTAAAGAAGAGGTCAAAAGGACTGTGACAGCCGGGCTCGGTGACTCAGCCTGTCATTCCGCGCTTTGGGAGGCTGAGGTGAGTGGATTGCCTGAGCCCGCGGGTTCGAGACCCGCCTGGCCAACTTGGCGAGACCTCATCTCTACAATAAATCAAAAAATGAGCCGGTCGTGGTAGCGCATGCCTGTAATTCCGGCTACTCGGAAGGTTGAGGCGGAAGGATCGCCGGAGCCCAGCGGGTCGAGGCTGCGGTGGCCAGGAGTGGCCACCGCACTCCAGTCTGGGAGATAGAGTGAGACTCCAACTCAAAAAACAAACAAACAAACAAAAAAACTTCTGATACATTGATTTGAACTCCAAAATACTATATTCAAAACTAATGAGTTTAAAATAGAAAAGTTATGAGTTACAATATAGTTCTTCTCTTTTGAACATTATTTTAAGATAAATAAAAATACTTTCCTAGCTAATTTTTTCCCATAAATCCAAGCATAATATGTGTCTGTTTTATGATTTTTATCTATCACTCTTTCTAATAGTGTGGAAAATCAGGGCAACTTTCTGTGTGTTAAGGTATTTAGGCTTTATTACAAAAGCCGAGGAAGGAACTCAATGCATGCTTTCAAGAAATAAAGCATGCATTGGGTTCTTTCCTCAGTCACATTATAGAGCATGTGACTAAAAACTATGAATTATAAAGAAATAGAATTGCAGACTTGGATTTAAAGAGGCAATGCACTAAAAAAGAAAATAAAACAAAAAGAAGAAGAAGGAAAAGGAATTCAAGGCAAGAAGACAATCGACTCAAAAAATCTGGAACATCATTTGTTATGCATGTGCAACACCTAGTAAATAACATACGAGGTAACAAAATTTTAACCAATACCATCACTTAATAAAATTGGATATACACTTACAGCACATATAGTACGTACTTAAAGTATATAACCAAGTATATAACCAAGAGAGAGATAGAGTGTGAGAGAGAAGGCGGGAGAGAGGGAAAGAAGGAAGGGAGGAGGGAGGGCAAAAAAAGAAATAAGAAAGGAGGGAAGGAAGGAAGGAAGAAAAGAGAAAAGAAAAGAATGAGAGGGAGAGAGAAAGGAAGAGAGGGAGGGAGGGTCTGAGGAAAGGAAGGAGAGAAAGAAGGGAAGAAAGAAAGAACCAGAGAAAGAGAGAGAGGCAGAGAGGGAGGGAGGCAGAGAGTGAAAGAAATGTCACTTTAGAGTGAATGTTATTTATTAGTTGTTTAACTTTTAAAATTAATTTGTATATTTTCTTTTAGAGTTAGGCATCTCACTATGTTGTCCAGGCTGCAGGGCAGTAGCAAATCATAGGCATGATCATCATAGCTCACTGCAGTCTCAAACTCCTAGCCTCAAGCGTTCCTTCCTTCTCAACCTTCCAAACAGCTGGGACTATAGTGGTGCACCAGCCCATCCAGCTTAATTTGTTATAAGGAAAAAATATCAGTGCTCACAAATTACTACCACGTTATGCTTTCCATAGGATGTTTTGTTTAAAATTATGAAAATACACTTCGTTCTATCTCTCACAAGTTCTAGAATAGCAAAAATATTCTGCTTTTTAAAAAAACGATCTTAGAGGCACTCTTCAGTTGCCTAAAGAATGTACATGCATATACGTGTGTGTGTGTGTGTGTGTGTAACATTTGGAAACAAAAGAAACATGTATTTGTGGTTAAAAGTAGTTAAAAGCAGAAAGCCTGACGCATAAACTTAAAATCAGAAAAAATGAGCAAGATAATGAGAGAATTCAGAACAACCTGAGATCATCCAGTATTGTGACCGGCATGCGGTTGGTCTTGAGGCGATCCACTATGTACTTGATGGTAACAAGATGACAACACTACTACGGTAGCAGAGGGAGTGTTAGGAGAAAGTGGTCAGTCTCTAAATTGTACTTTGTATGGAGATGCTCTTATGGAGCGTGAGTAGCAATATTGAGGAGTTGCTCATGAACCCCAGTTTTGCTCAAGGAAACCCTGAGCAACAGCGGAAGCCATTCATCTGCTGAGTGGCAAAATTTCAGTTATCCAGGACAAATAATTCCAGAGAGCTGCTGTATAACATGGTGCCTATGGTTAACACATTATTTCAGTACTTTGCACTGAAAGGTGTGCTAAAAGGGTGGATCTCGTGTTATATGGGTTTACTCAATACAAAATCCATTACATCTACAAACGTATTTAAAATGTCATCTGGAAAATAGCCAGGATTTCCAAGATGCTTCATCTCCTTCACTACTTATCTCACGATGTTGGTGTAACCGGGATTTGTTTTTTCAGGTTTCATCATGTGAAAGTACTTCCATACAATGAACATTTTTCAGCTTTTTATAGGCACACTTGGTAGTTTTAATAATTATAAGTAACTATGTGCACCAGTTTTTTATTGCACTAGCAAATAGCACTTTTACTTTCACCAAATGATAGAATTTCAACATGGAAAGCACATAAAGTTTGTGCTTTAAATTATATGTGGAATATTTACCCGTATTTAAAAACCCCTATTCAACAATTAATTGATTTGAATAATATGCTTTATTTGTATTAGTGCATTGCTGTGCTAACTATAGTGGTAAACCGATGGATCAAACTATGTTAATAATACATAAGATCAGTGAGGGCAAAAATGATCTGTAAATCATAAATTCGTATAGCAGAACTGAGGAGTAGGTTGTGTCCAAATATTAGGGTTGAGCCAAACTTCAGTTCATCAAGCACTTTACTTTACATTGTAATAATTCTGTTTGCTTTATAATTATAATAATTTAAGAGTATTGTCTGATCACTCTCATAATATTTTAAGCTCCTTGAATAAAGAATGTTTTCCCCTCGATTACCTTTACTTCCAAGTGCTTAGCCTAATGTCTAGCAAAAAGAATTTGTGCAGATGTGTATTGATATAATGACTCAATGAATTAATGGCTACTTTTTTTAAGCTCATAAATCTCTGAGGCATATCATAAGTGGTATTTTATTTTCTTAAATGTTAACCAAAAGGATCTCAATATTTTTGTTCAACTGTGTTCAAGAATACTTAATGGAAAACTCTCTGTTTGAGATGTTTTCCTTAGTCAGTAATCAATTTTTTATTCAAAGTCCATGGGTGTATAGATGTCTTACTGTGATTTGATGCATGAAATTATATATTTTACTTACTAGTTTACTGTGTGGCTTAATACAAGTTTTTCATATTAGTGTGTCTAAAATGCTAAATCCAACACATAAGAGAAAATAAAGAAAAATATCAAATACCAGTAAGTGTAATATACTCTCATTTTTTACTAAATTTCTAACTCCAGGACTGCTAATATGAAGATAATTACCTCAGTTCTTCACTTGGTTTTGTGAATGAAAGCATAATTTAGGTTTGCCAAAACAGCTTCATCAACAAAAGATAGCCACAAAGACACCAGAAGAAAATTAAAGTTGACTATCAAAACTTGAGATAAACCAAATACAATTTTAGCTCACAGTCACCTTTGGTTCAAACTGAAGTAGAATGTTAGACTGACCCTTCACCACAAAGTGATACCGGATATAAACAATGTAGCCCATATATTACTTCTGTCAATCTTAAGGCTTTGTAATCTGCACTATATTCTCACAAGGGTATTTATTGTTGACAGTGGAGAGGCCATGGGCATTGGCCTTCCCTTCTGGTTCTGCTCTTGACAATTGTTTTCCTTCTCCTCACTTTCTTCCTTGTTGCTGGGGACCATAATGGAGACTGTCACACTTTCCATTTAATGCTAGCTCTTGCTTCTTATTGGTCTTACTGTGTGCTTGATGTGATATATGGTGGCAATATCAAAATACATGGCGGTAAGGAAGAAAAGGAAAGGAAAAGAGAGGAAAATGCCAGGAGTGCTTCTCTTCTCAAAGTCTCTAGCCCAAACCCATTGAACAACTCTCTGCCTTCTCCTCTGCACTACATACACACCTGTAACTCTAGGTCATGACTTCTTGTAAGAACATCTCTCCCTGACTTCTACATAAGCTCCCATATAGACCCCCTCACTTTTCCAGGCACCATTTTCTCTAAGCAACTCTCCCCTGAGATTCTCAACCCCTTTCTCCATAGATCAAATGTCCTAATCCATACTCACCAGTATCGGATGACAAAACTTCTTTTAAGCCCTTGCTATGTGGCCAATCATGCAGAGTGACTTAATGCAGCAGCAGGTGATTTAATACACATGCACATTTTATTTCTTACAAAGATTCTGTGAGGTAATTATTAGTATATTTATTTGATATGTGATAAATATGTTAAATAACTTGCTCAAGATGGAGCATTGGATTGTGATAGAGCCAAAATTTAAACCTGGATATGTCATTCTGATATGCTTGCGTTTCCTCAATGTCTCCTAATCTTTTACTTCTCAGTACATTATAAATTAAATGGGTTTTTTAATAGACTTTCCAGAAACTTACCTACTGAGTATAACACTTTCTATGGGGAAATACTTTCAAAATTTCAAATCACCCACTCACAAATGGGCCACAATCATTTCTTAAAGTGGGGATTGCCTGCTTTACCAGGGTATGCAGAAACCGATTCTTAATCCAAATTTGATGAATCATGTGGCTGAGAATTGGTTTGGATAATAAGCACAAATTTTCTCTGACCTTTGGTCCCTGCCTTCTTCTGCTCTGATGGTGAACCCTTGTTTTTCTACATTACTCCCAGAGGTCTCATTTCTCTTTTGAAATAGGGTAAGCTTTAAAAAAAAACTTTGTAAGTAAACAAATTGCACAAATTCTCCCAAGGTTGCCACAAACTGAGTTGATGAGGAAGGTTTGAGAGTTGAATAGAAGCTTGAAAATCTGCTCCAATGCCAATAAAGTGAAAGCCTTGCTTCTCAAACTTTAGTGCGTACAAACCACCCAAGGATCTTGTTTAAATGAAAACTATGCTTCAATGCACTTTGGATAGTACTTTATTTTTTCTCATTTGGCATATCCAGCAAACTCCCATATGATGCTGATAATGTTGGTTTCTGAACCCTCTGTTTGATACCCATAGATTATTTCATGTAAGGTATTTTGTGACTTAAACTATCAATATAATAAGTGTCAATCAATGTTTGCTGATTTTAAGTAGAAATAGACCCACCTACTATAAAAAAAAAAACCTTACATGATTTATACAAATCACCCTAGCTGAATGAATTACTATAAGTCTTTCAATGAGGATGGTGTCCCTGGATAGCCACACATTGGTATTCCCTAACCTACTACTACTTGATGTATATATATATCGCACATACTTGCTCAGAAATTTTTCTTTTTAAAAAATCCTTGTGTTTTGATACTATCTGGATTATATTTAAATTATGAGACAAAGGTTACTTTTTTGAGACGATGGCATGAGAAAGTTGATGGGGAGGACAACTGCTGAATAAATACACATCAGGGACTCATGAAAACCCATAACTCTTACATGGTCCCATAGGGCTTTATTGATGTCCCGTCAATTTTTTATTTATACCGAATAATGTCTTTCTAGCATAAGTATTTGACCTCTGACACTAGCAAGACTGTTTCTTGGTGGTTATCAGAACATAAATCCTCTTATACATCAGTAAATGATGAAGTACTTATTATTTGGCAGAAATAGACAGCAAAAGTAGTTGATAGAAATGGATGTTTTATGGAATCTCTATAAATGTGACATTGATTATAGCTCATGTAATTAAATTTCTTTTACAATTTGAGGATATTACACATGTAAAGAAAGATTTTTCTGAATCTCTTCTGCAACACTTAAATTTCATTCATTCGTTTAACTGATGACTTCTAATTCTTGAGTACAAATTAATGCCAACTGGTTATGAATATCTGTATTGTTACCAGAATATGATTTACTTACACTTGGTTTTGTTAAATTTTCCTTATTTTGTGGCTGGATTAACAATGTATGCTTTTGGAATGGAAAAAAAAATAGAATACATAGATTCTAAATCATCGCGTTTGAAAGTATACGTTTTTTACTTCAGGTTATCTCTATCACTATAATCCATAATTTAAGCCTGAAAATAATAATAATGCCTTACATTTATGTAGTGTTTATACTTCACAAATTGTTTTTCAAAATTCAATTACCTCATTTATCCTGGACATTTGCTATAGATTTACAAAAACTAGAAAAGGATTATATTTTTTCCTCTCACACTGAAGGCATTTTGCCCACCTGTTAGAGAATATCAGCAGAGGAGATTTTTAATTTTATTTATTTGTTTTTCCAGCAAGCTTTTATTTTTAAATGATAAGTTCCAGGGGAGAGCACTGCCACAAAGTTCCAGTCCCCCACTGCCACAAATTATGCATTCGAGTTTCCCACATTTGGGGAAATCGCGGGGGTCAGACATTCAGAGTGCAATGGATAAGCCTCGCCCTGGGAAAACCACTTTCATGATCATGGTGTCTCCCCTGCCAGATAACCATAGCAAAGGAGTTTTAAAACAGGATTCTTTTATTGTCTGAAACTGTCCTTTGTTACCAAAATACCAGAGATCCTGTTTCTCTCCTGAATTTTATTTATACTCTAAAAGAAAGAGGTTAAAAGAAGGTGAGTTATTATTTCTCTGCTTTCACATTATGAATATCAGTAGCTATTTGCTTCTGTTTCTTTAAGGGAGAATCACTATCATTGATCGATGGTAAATAAAACAGCTAGTCAATAGCAGGAAAAGATAAAAGAACTGCCTAACACACCATGCGATCAGTGGTCCCATCATCTCTACTCAATTGTCTCTAGTTATTATCGTTTTGAGGTTTTATTTATTTGTTTATTTAAAAATAAAGCTGCATATATGTATCATGTCCAAACATGTTGTTTGGAAATATGTAGCCACTGTGGAAGCTAAAATGAAATAATTAACATAAGTATTAATTTGCATACTTTTGTGTGGTGAAAACACTTAAAATCTACTCTCTCAGGAAATGTCAAGAATACAATACATTATTATTAAGAGCAGTTATCATGTTGTACAACAGATCTCTTGAACTTGTTTTTCTCATTTAACTGAGATTTTGTATCCTTTGATCAACATCTCCTCAATCCTTCCTAAAACCCCAACCATGCTACTGGTAGTCACCATTCTACTCTCTACTTACATGAATTCAACTTTTTTAGATGCCATGTGTAAGAGAGATCATGCAGTATTTATCTTTGTGTGGTTGACTTATTTCACTTGACATGATGTCCATCAGGTTCACTGTGTTGAAACAAATGACAGATTTCCTTCTTTTTGTTTTATTTTATTTTTTTATTAATATAAAGATGTGGGGTACAAATCAGGGTTAGGTATGCAAACATTGATTATGCAGGTACCCTTGTTGATGAGGTAGGCCCCTCCCTCCACTAGCAGTTTCCCTCAACTGCCAATCCCACACCCCCTCCCCTGACAGTTTCCCAGTAGGGATTCCCAGTTTGCCAATCCCTTTCTTAGAGTATTATAATAATTGTTCAAGGTTCACTTATGAGTGAAAACATATTTTACTCTGTTCTTTGTTTCTGTGATAGATCATTGAGTATGATCGACTCGAAATCCATCCAAGTTGCTGCAAAGTCCATATGTTTGTCCTTCTGTAAGTCTGTATAACATTCCATTGTGTATATGTACCACATTTTTTTTTATTCAGTTCAGTTTCATTGGGCAACACGAGTGGTTTCATGGTTTTTCTATTGTGAATAATGCTGCAATAAGTATGCATGTGCAGGTATCCTTTTTATAGAATTATTTGAGATCTTCCAGGTATATTCCTAGAAGGGGGATTGCTGGGTCACATGGAATTTGATTTTTAGATCTTCTGGGAATTGCCACACTGTTTTCCACATAGGTTGTACTAGTTTACACCCTCGCTAACAGTGTAGAAGCACTCTCTTT
>CAUYQG010128803.1:0-13036 GCA_963574415.1 Tarsius wallacei
AAAGCAGAGTGTTATGGACTGTGTCCATGATGCTGTGAAGAAGTGCAAAAGAGACATTCTTCTTAGCACAGGTGAAGACTGTGATGGGGCGGGAGGTTATGTTTACACCTGGCCAAGCTCAACACTCAACAGATAAGTTAACTTATCTATCATTAAATCTGGCCATGACTCTGTTGTCCCATCTTTCCCTCCAGTCTCAGGAGAATTCTTTATTTTTCCTTTAAAGTGAATCTCGCTAGGTGCAGGGGCTCATGTCTATAATCCCAACACTTTGGGAGGCTGAGGCAAGAGGATTGCCTGAGCTCAGGGGTTCAAGACCAGCCTGGGCAACTTGGTGAGACCTTGTCTCTACAATAAATCAAAAATAAGCTGGGCATGGTAGTGCATGCCTGTAGTTCCAGTTACTCGGAAGGCTGAGGCGGAAGGATCCCCTGAGCACAGCAGGTCGAGGCTGCGGTGGCCGGGAGCGTGCGTGTCACTGCACTCCAGCCTGGACAACAGAGTGAGATTCCGACTCAAAAAAAAAGAAAAAAAAAGTGAATCCCTTCATCTGTACTTACATATCCTTGGAGACAACATTTATTTGACAACTAAAATATATTGCCAGTGTTGGGGTACAAAGAGTAAGCACAGTAAAATTCCTTCTCCTGGAATTTAGTCTAGAGGAGTAGGTAAAGTACTTACCTTGAAACCAATGTATTAAATTAAGGATTATGAAAAGTGGCCTGGGAGAGCCTCAAAGAAGGTAATTAGAAATCAAGGGAAGAGATGTTTTAGGCTAATAGAAACCCATGGGCATGGAATAGCATGGCCCATAGGGAACTACAATAGTTCTATATGTTCTGCATGTGTGTGACTGCAGAGGAAGTGGAGAGAAAAGTGGAGTCAGATCCTGGTGGGCTGAGGTTCTCGTTCTCTATCCTGTAGGCTAGTGGCTCAGAACAGCTGAAGTACTTTCCCTGGAGGGGCATTCTGGAAATGTATGGGGACATTTTTGGTTGCTATAGTGATGAGAGGTGGGTGCTACTGGTGTTTATAGTATTTGGGGGACATGGATGCTAGACTCCATACTGTGAGAATAGTTCTGCATAATTAAGACTGTAGTCCACAAGAGAAGGAATTTTATCTTGTGAATCTTTGTACCTTGACATTGGCAATACATTTTGGATGCCAAATAAATGTCCTGAGTTCTACATGATTTTCAAATATACCACCAAACAGTTGGGCAGAGTGTTACATATAAACAAATCTGGTATGTTATTGCTTATTCAAACACTGGTGTTTAATCTAGTACCTTTCTTTATGGAGCGGTTTCTGATCTTACTTCTCCTTAATCCTAATTTACTCATTCCTTGCAATAAGGTGGAAGCATCTGAGAGCCTCGTTAAGTCTTCTGTCGCAGTCATATCCAATCATTACATATTGAAATACCTATTTTTAAATAAGTTATTGTCTTTTATTTCTCTTCTATATTTGTTTGGACATTTTATTGATGTTTGAAACTATGTGTATACATAGGTTGTATTATCTGTGAACTTCATTTTTTTGAGTTGGAGTCACCCAGGCTGGAGTACAGTGGCGCGTTCATGGCTACCGCGGCCTTGACCTACTGGGTTCAGGCAATTCTTTGGGCTCAGATGATCCTTCCGCCTCAACCTTCCAAGTAGCTGGAACCACAGACGTGTGCCACCATGCCCGGCTAATTTTTTGATTTATTGTAGAGATGAGGTCTCACCAAGTTGCCCAGGCTGGTGTCAAACCCCTGGGCTCAGGCAACCCTCTTGCTTCGGCCTCCCAAAGTGCTGGGATTACAAGCGTGAGCCACTGTGCCAGACTGAACTTCATTTTAGGTTACTAAAGCTGCTATTACAAAATGTTTATTAGAAGGAAGACTTAGGTTTGATAGCATCAAGGGGTTACCATGTAGCCACTGATTTTCAAATGTTTCTTTGAGCTGGACAGCTCAAGCATTTTTTTGCTCCTGAGTTCCTTAAAATAATGACCCATACACAGTTTTAAGTTGAAAACTAACATTTATTATCCCATTTAAATTTATACATTTTTTTTTTTTGAGAAAGCAGAATTTATTGAGAGGACAGAAAAGCTACCACAGTGGGAGAGGACCCGTAGGGGTTGCCCTAAATTTATACATTGTTAATGGGAGATAGAACATATTAACCATTTTATAAGTTGAAATAAGCTCAAGATCAGCTGTAATCATAATATTTCATGATAATTTGTTAAAATAACTTTTAGCTACCTTATTGAATAAAGCATATGAACTATAAAGTAAGTTATTTAACTTTTTAATCCATGAGTTTTATTCAATGTATCTGAAATTTTTTAGCTGCTTGTAAAACTTTTCAGTTACATTTTTTGTTTGTTTAAGATCTCACTATGTTGCTCCAACTGGTCTCAAACTCCTGGCCTCAAATTATTCTCCTCCCTTGGCCTCCTAAAGTGCTGATATTAAAAGTGTGAGCGAGCCGGGCTCAGTGGCTCAGTCTGTAATCCCGCGCCTTTGGGAGGCTGAGCTGAGTGGATTGCCTGAGTCTGCGGGTTTGAGACCCGCCTGGGCAACTTGGCGAGACCTCATCTCTACAATAAATCAAAAATCAGCCGGGCGTGATAGTGCGCACCTGTAGTTCCAGCTACATGGAAGGCTGAGGCGGAAGGATCCCCGGAGCCCAGCAGGTCGAGGCTGCGGTGGCCGGGAGCGGCCACTGCACTCCAGCATGGGCAACAGTGAGACTCCAACTCAAAAAAAAAAAAAAAGTGTGAGCCAGTAGGCCTGGCCCAGTGTGGTGTTCTGATATGTGTATACCGTGTGTAATGATCAAATTAAGGTAATTAGCATATACATCTCTTCAAAAATTTATTGTTTCTTTGTAGTGAAAACATTCAAAATCCTCTCTTTTAGCTACTTTGACATATACAATAATATTGTTAACTACAGTCACTGCTGTAACTTATTCTTCCCGTCTAACTGTAACTTGTACCTGTATACAAACCTCACCCGATTGTCCCCTCCCCGTCTCCTTCCCAGCCTCTGGTAACCACTATTCTACTCTCTACTTCTATGAGATCAGTTTTTTTGTAGATTCTGCATTTGAGTGGGATCATGTGGTATTTGTCTTTCTGTGACTGGCTCATTTCACTCAACAACGTTTCCTCCAGGACCATCCATGTTGCTGCAAATGACAAGATTTCCTTTTTTGTGGCTGAATAGGATTCCACTGTGTAAATATACTACATTTTCTTTATCTGCTGATGTGCTGATGGATGCTTATGTTGATTCCCTATCTTGGCTATTGTGAATAGTGCTGTGATAAACATGGGAGTGCAAATATCTCTTCCTTTTATTTTACTTCCTTTGGATAAATACCCAGTAGTGGGATTACTAGAAAATAGATTACTAGAAAAATAGATCATATAGATCTATTTTTAATTTTTTGAGAAACCCCCATACTGTTTTTCATAATGACTGTACTAATTTACATTCCCACTAGTGTATAAAATTCCTGGCCTGGCTCGGCGGCTCAGCCTGTAATCTCAGTACTTTGGGAGGCCGAGGCGAGTGGATTCCCAGAGCCCGTGGGTTCGAGACCAGCCCGGGCAACTTGGTGAGACCTCGTCTCTACAATAAAAAAACAAAAATAAAAATAAATTAGCCAGGCGTGGTAGCGTGTACCTGTAGTTCTGGCTACTTGGAAGGCTGAGGCAGAAAAATTGCTGGAGCCCAGCAGGTCGACGCTGGGGTGGCCGTGTGTGTGCCACTGCACTCTAGCCTGGGCAACGAAGTGAGACTCCAACTCAAAAAAAAAAATAAATAAATAAATTCCTCTTTCTCCACATCCTTATCAGTATTTGTTATTTTTTGTCTTTCTTATTATAGCCATTCTAACTGCGGTGAGATTATATCTCATTGTGGTTTTGATTTGCATTTTTCTGATAATTAGTGATGTCGAGCATTTTTTCATATTCCTTTTGGCCATTTGTATGTTCTTTTCTGAGAAATGTCTATTCAGATCTTTTGCCCATTTTAAAATTGGATTATTTGGTTTTTGTCATTATCTTCCATTCTGTAGCTTGTCTCTTCACTCTGTTAATTGTTTTCTTTGCTGTGAAGAAGCTTTTCAATTTGATGTAGTCCCATTTGTCTATTTTTGCTTTTGTTGCCTGTGTTTTTGAGACCTTATTCAAAAAATCCTTGCCCAGTCCAAAGTCATGAAGTATTTCCCCTATGTTTTTTCTAGTACTTTCAGAGCTTCAGATATTACATATAAGTTTAATCTATTCTGAGTTGATATTTGTAAGTGATGGGAGATAGGAGTTTTTTTGTTTTGTTTTGTTTTTTGAGTTGGAGTCTCACTCTGTTGCCCAGGCTGGAATGCAGTGGCAGGGAGCCCCTGCAGCCTCTACCTGCTGGACTCAGGTGATCCCTCCACCTCAACCTTCTAAGTAGCTGGAACTATAGGCATACGCCACTGCACCCAGCTAATTTTTTGATTTATTGTAGAGATGAGGGCTTGCCAAGTTGCCCAGGCTGGTCTCAAACCCGTGGGCTTAGGCGGTCCTTTCACTTCGGCCTCCCAAAGTGCTGGGATTATAGGCGTGAGCCACCACGCCTGGCCTTGTTTGTTTTAAATCAAGTTATTGAGTTATAATTTGTATGCAGTCAAATATAATATTGTTAGTATATTCTAGACTTAAAAGAAAATGTATTACTAATGCATTCTCCCTTAGCTGCATTAATTATGGAGAATTCCTATATGAGTTAAAACACCTCATTTCATTTCTTTCTTTCTTTTTTTTTAATAGGAGACGGAGTCTCATGATGTTGCCCAGGTTGGACCCTAACTCCTGTGCTGAAGTTATTCTGCCCACCCTCGAACTCTTGGCCTCACTGTGGCCTCAAGCCCCTGGGCACGAATCATCCTTTTGCTTCAGTCTCCTGAGTAGCTAGAACTATAGGTGCATGCCACCATGCATGCTTAAAATATCCCTTTTTTTTCCTTCTTTTTTTTAGTCAGAGTCTCACTCTGCAGCCCAGGCTGGAGTGCAGAGGCACACTCACAGCCACTGCAGCCTTGACCTGCTGGTTTGAGGCGATCCTTCTGCCTCAGCCTTCCAAGTAGCTGGAACTACAGGCACACACCACTATGCCCAGCTAATTTTTATTTATTTATTGTAGAGACAAGGTCTCACCATGCTGCCCAGGCTGGCCTCCCAAAGTGCTGTGATTACAGGCGTGAGCCACCATGTTCAGCCAAAATACTCCATTTCTAATGCCAAGCTTTATTCTTCACAGAATATAGAAATGGTGGGAAAAGGCAGGAAGTCCCATTAGTTTAAAGCATCTTGATTAATCTTTTAAAGTTTTCTTAGACTAATATTTTATTTTTATTTTTCATTTGTACTTGAGTTGAGGTCTCATTCTGTTACCCAGTGTGAGACCCCCCTCTCCCCCAAAAAAGAAAGGAAGAAAAGAAAGATAACAAAAGAAACTATGGACCCTGGAATCAAGGAAGTGTGGTGGATACCTGTGTCAATTCCCTGTAATGCTCTGCTTTGTTTCAACTACATACAATGGAAACACAGGCATCCTTCTGCCTCCAGAGAACTTAAGAGTCTGTCTCCATCAACCTCCTGAGTCCCGTGTCAAAGGGGTCCTAACCACAGCCCTAATTTGTGCAGAGATGGTTCTGGTTGTTTCCAAATAGCTCCTTTTTCTGTACTGTAGAAAGAATTCATTCCTAAAAAATGAGAACAATGTGACTTCAGGCCTGGGGTCATTTCTTACTTCTTGCCTCCTGGTTCCCAACAGGAACAGAGAGATCTGCCTGGTGGGGGTTAAGGTGATACAGTTCTCTACCAGCTAGGGAGGTGACAGGAAGTGTGAAGAGATTACCTGCCTGCCCCTGCTTACCTGTCTGTGTGTCAAGTTTAAGCCCTGTAGGGTTGTGTGTAATATAGGACTCTTAAGAAACAGAGACCCTATTGCTGGGATTACAGGGTGTGGAGACATTGCCTTTCACATCGAGTCTTCAAATGGCTGCCAACCCTACTGCCGTGTCAGTTGCTGAGTCCTCCTTTGCACAGAAGTGAGTTATTCCAGTGTATTTAAAATGACTAACATCCCGGGAGCCCCTTATCTTTAGAGCACATTCTGCTGTTGACCCGTGCAGACTCAAGGGAATGCTTCAGACACAAGAAGTTGAAACAAGGCAAGGCATTACTGGATCTGTGTTAAAAGACTCCACAACTCCAGGTGCTTGCTGTGTGACCTTAGGCAGGTGATTTTCCTCATTGGGCTTCCATTTTCTAACCTGTTACCAAAATAACTCCCAGCCATCCATGTCCATTTTTCATGGCTAGGTGAAAATGCTTTCTAATATGTATGTTATGTCACAAATTCAAGGGCCTATCATTGTCTTCTGAAAAAGAAAAAAAAAAAAAGGTTTACAGCAATGGCTTCCAAATGTCAATCCATAGTGGAACTGTTAGTATGTGGTAATCAGATGATCATTATTGGGAAGGACTGGCTGGTCTTTACTCTAAGTGTATGTCTATTCTAATCATCTTCATTTTGGCTAGAGGGCAGTAGCACAGTCATGGCTCACTTGAGCCTTGACCTTCTGAGCTCAAACTATTCTTCTGTCTCATAGCTGGGACTACAATCATGCACCACCACACCCAGCTAATTTTTTGTAGAGACAAGGTCTTGCTGTGTTGAGTCTCAAATTCCTAGACTCAAGCAGTCCTCCCGCCTTGGCCTCCCCAAGTACTGGGATTATAGGCATGGGCTACCGTATCCAGCAAGGCCAATACTTTGATTTGTATATCCTTTTGCTTGTCTCCCCAGAAGTTTTTACACAGTTTTTAGAACAGTTCATCACAAAAGATTTGCCACGGGTGAGGGACATGCCTTTCTTTTGTAAACTGGAAGGACTGCTAGGAGCACAGGGCATTCTCAGGCAGATCGATTTTAGGAAAGAATACGTGAGGAAGTTAAGTGTCTGGAGATGGATTCCCTTAAAACCATCTGTTTGTACATACCCTCTGGAAAGTCTTTCCCCTCTATGACTGTTTGAAGACTATTGCCCAGAGGTTCCTTGAAGGTGCCTCAGGGGCTCTGTTTGAGAAGGCAGTAAGGGTGGTGGGTTTCTGGGCCCAACACTGCTGCTGCATCTGGAGCGACTAGGCTTTCTTTTCCCCCTTACTGTTTTACTGTTTTACATGTAAACTTTTATTTGAAGGAATAGTTTTGCTGCAAAAAATAACATTCTGAAAAACACAGCTTCCATGGGGAACCATTTAAGGATTTTAAGCCGGGAAGTGGCATAATTAGGTTTTTGTTTCAAAAGGTTGTTTTGTCACCTGAACACATTGTGGAGGCTGGATCAGAGGGAGGCAAGACTAGAGAGACCTAGAGAGGATCCAGAGTAAGAAACCTGCTACCCTGGGCTCCATCCCAGAGTGGGTGATGCCAACCCCCACTGGGCCGCCTCTCCCATTTGCATTTCCTGCCTGGCCCGAGGACTTTTGCCTTTGTGACCCCTGCCTTTGCATCTTGACAATCCAGTCGGCCACCAAGTCCTGTTGTTTTTTCCTTCAATTTATCTCAGGTTTGTTTTTCTCTCTCCATTACTATTCCATCATCCTAGATGAGGCACTTACCACATTTCAGGCTTGGATTTCTCCAGGAGCCTCTTAACTGCTCTTCCGCCTTTCAGTCTGTCTGCCCACCAATCCTGCGTTGTCCCGGCTTAGCTACTCCTTGTTTTTCTTGTTTTTTTTTCTGAGTTGGAGTCTCACTCTGTCACCCAGACTGTAGGGCAGTGGCCGCTCCCGGTCCCCGCAACCTCGACCTGCTGGGCTCCGGCGACCCTTCCGCCTCAGCCTTCTGTAGCTGGAACTACAGGCATGCGCTACTACACCCGGCTAATTTTTGATTTATTGTAGAGATGAGGTCTCACCAAGTTGCCCAGGCGGGTCTCGAACCTGCGGGCTCAGGCAATCCATTCACCTCAGCCTCCCAAAGCACAGGATTACAGACTGAGCCACCGAGCTGGGCTACTCCTTGTTTTTCATGACTGATTGCAGTTTATGCAAAAAGAGAACAGTTTTTGACAAATGTTTTTTCAGATTTCTCCTCCTCGCCCCAGTCTTTGGCTTCTCTAGAAAATCCTAAACAAAGCAGAAGATTAAAAGTGATTAATACATTTCCATTCTCTAGAAGCTGTGGTAGTCACATTTCCTTTGCTTCTTTTTATGGGAGATATTTGTAAATTTAGCAGGACTTAAAAGGCGAGGGAATACCACTCCCCTCTTGCCGCTTGCTTCTTACCACTTTGTTTCAGTGAAAGATTTTGTGCAGAAAATGGAATTTTATTTTTTAAAATTTTTATTTGTAATTATTTATATACTTTTTGAGTTGGAGTCTTACTCTCTCACCCAAGCTGGAGTGCAGTTGCATGATCATTGCTACCACAGCCTTGACCTGCTGGGCTCAGGTGATCCTTTTCCCTCAGCCTTCCAAGTAGCTGGAACTACAGGCATGTGCCACCATGCCTGGCTAATTTTTTTGATTTATTGTAGAGATGAGGTCTTGCCATGTTGCTCAGGTTGGTCTAGAACTCCTGAGCTCAGGCAATCCTCTTACCTTGTCCCCTTATAGTGCTAGGATTACAGGCGTGAGCCACCATGCTGGCCTTTATTTATTTTTTTTGAGACAGGGTCTTGCTCTGTCGCTCAGGCCAGAGTGCAGTAGTGCCAAGACAAGGAAGCTAGTATAACTTTAGACATAGATAGATTATTTTTTTTTTGTAGGCAGACATAGCTTAGGCAATTGGAAAATACGATGGACAGGCACTAGAGCACTGATTTATTGAAACATAACTTTCTGAAACAATACCTACACTCTAGGACTTCAGCCCCAATCCCGGAACACAGAACAGCTGGTATAGTCAGCTATTGAAATCAGAAACAAGGCAGAAAGGGAATACTGGAGACACTGGAGCATGGTGTTTCCAAAAGCTACTTATTCAAACTGTAAAACAACATTTACCATTATTTCAACAGTTTCACATGACACAAGTAAGCTTAGAAATTAACTTAGAAAAAGACAATAAGAATAGAAACGTGATCAACAGATTATAACCTACCACCTTCCCCTTGTAGCACATAGATTGGTTTGTTTTTTTTTTTTTTTGCACAGAGATTTTTTTGTTTTAGAAGATTGTTTAACCATCATCTTAAAGATTATAAAGCACTCAACTAACAGCAACTCACTGTGCCCTTTCTCTTAAGGTACTTGTGCCCTCTCTTGGACATATTTTATTTTCCTTCCTATATAAATCCTATCTTAAACTTCTGCTCGGACTCACTGTAAAATTCTTTTTTTGTGGTTAAATCAAAAACTCATTAAACAACTACAACCCCCACTGCCCGGCATCAGTGCAGTTATGGCTCACTGCAGCTTTGGTCTCCTGGCCTCAAGCAATCCTATAGTCTTGGCCTCCCAAAGTGCTGGGTTTATAGGCATGAGCTACCACACCCAGCCAAAAAGTGGAATTTTAAATGGAGTGGATAAGAGAATAGAACAGAGAATATTATATTTGAGACCTCATGTTATAAGATGCTCCTGGGGGTGGTAAGTAGTGACTGAGATTAGTAACAATGGTGACGGGTGGTGATAGGAGTGTAGGGAAGCAGTATATGTATCTAGGAAATTAGGCCAACTGTGGGAAAGCAGAGGTAACCACTGGGGCCTTCCTGGACACTCACAGAGGTGCTGGTCCAGGCCTAGATGGAGCAAAGGTGAATTATGGTTCACCTCAAGCTTGTATCATCGAGAAAATAAATGTGCATGGTTGCTTCTCATGACAATTCTCAAATTCTCTCTTAGGACTCACTGACTCTCCATGAAGCAATTTCCATTGGAAAACTGCTTGTTTGCAAAATGTTTTCACAAAGCTGATACTTCTGGCCCCAAAGTGTGGTACCAGTTTATCTTTCAGAACACATATCTAGTCAGGTAAGTTGGAAGCTGGGATCTGATTTGAAACTATTTTAAATTAAAAAATTTTTAAGCCGGGCTCGGTGGCTCAGCCTGTAATCCCGTGCTTTGGGAGGCTGAGGTGAGTGGATTGCCTGAGCCCACGGGTTCGAGACCCGCCCGGGCAACTTGGCGAGACCTAATCTCTACAATAAATCAAAAAATTAGCTGGGCGTGGTAGTGCGCGCCTGTAGTTCCAGCTACTCGGAAGGCTGAGGCGGAAGGATCGCCGGAGCCCAGCAGGTCGAGGTGGCCAGGAGCGGCCACTGCACTCCAGTCTGGGCGACAGAGTGAGACTCCAACTCAAAAAAAAAAAAAAAGAATCTTAACCAAAGGTGTTCTAATTATTCATAAATGGTTTTCCAAAGCAAGCACCAACATATCATAGGAAAATGAATTTGGGGACAGAAGAAAGTGTTTAATTTGCCATAATTTGGGGAGAACTCAGTCATCAAAATGAACTTGACATGAGGGTTGAAGATGGACACATCAGGAAAGGAATTCAACAACTGATAGCAAAGCCTATAGCCCTTCTAAACTGTGGCCAAGACATTTAGGCATTGCTTGACTCCTGTGTGGGTCCCATGTCTCAGATTAAGTGGGGCCCAGAGTGACTGTTTAGACCATGTTTCTGTGTTACTTCCTTTATTATCTGAGATACTGGCCAAAAAAAAATATCTTTGCATAATCAGGGCGTGTCTGTTTCAGTGGTAGCACCATCACTTCCAGGCTCTCTCTTAATGACTCTTTTTGTTTTTAGCCCTAGTTAGTTGCAAACTTGATGGCCAACTGGAAGCCAAAGCCAGCACACAGTGGCTGCAACTAAGATTTGGATGGATTGTCAGTTTGTAGGACAGAAGTGCTTTTTGTTGACGGTTTCGGGATATTTGCAAGCATTGGTGGTTAAACAGCAGCATGAATGCAGAGAATACAAAATTTAAGATTACTTCTGACTTCTAATCATACGCAATTTTATAATTTCAGCTTAGCAAACAGCAATAGCAAAGTATAGAAAAGTATTTTCGTGCGGGATTTTTTCTTCTATGTAATGTGCACATAATAATTTGACTAATTTTGCTTTCAGTAAAACTTCATTAATTTAAAAGAAATATTTTTTTACCGCTGGGGTTGAGCTGGTGATTAGAAAACATCTTGAACAAAAAAGCATTTTGTACAAGATTCTTTGCAAATCCGAGTGCTGTGGGTATTAAAAATCCCATCTACTGAGGTCGGTGAGGTTGTGGCAGAGGCGAGGTCTCAGGCCTGCTTGCAGCCCCACACCTAGAGAATGGCATTTGATGCCACACCTTGGTGAGCAAAATGCCCCTGTGTAGATCAGACTCCAAAATAATAATAATTGCAAAAGATGCAATAATAGTATAGTTATTGCATTTCTCCCAGATAGGTCTTTGGACATTTGCTAAGAGTCTGAAATGCCAAGCATTGGGTCTCTTTAACTAAATCTTTAGTTTCCTTGGACATAAGAACTCAGATTTTTTTTTTTTTTGAGTCAAAGGCTCACTCTGTCACCAAGGCTGGAGTGCAGTGGCATGCTGCTCACGGCCACCACAGCCTCTACCTGCTGGGTTCAGGCGATCCTTCCGCCTCAACCTTCCAAGTAGCTGGAACTACAGGTGCACGCTACTACACCTGGCATATTTTTAAAATTTATTGTTGAGACAAGGTCTCGCCATGTTGCCCAGGCTGGTCTTGAACCCTTGAGTTCAGGTAATCCTCTCGCCTCCACCTCCCAAAGTGCTGGGATTACAGACGTGGGCCACTGCGCCTGGCCTAAAAGACTTTCTTTTTTTGTTTTTGTTTTTATTATTTTTTTGAGTTGGAGTCTTAACTCTGTCACCCAGGCTGGAGTGCAGTGGCATGCTCACAGCCACTGCAGCCTTGACCTGCTGGGCTCAGGCAGTCCTTCCACCTCAGCCTTCCAAGTAGCTGGAACCACAGGCACATGCCACCACGCCCTACTAATTTTTTTTATTTATTGTAGAGACGAGGTCTTGCCAAGTTGCCCAGTCTATTCTTGAACTTCTGGACTCAGGCAATCTTCTTGCCTCTGCCTCCCAAAGTGCTGGGATTACAGGCATGAGCCACTGCACCCCATATGAACTCAGATTTTCAAAAGTTATGCCGTCACTTTCCTTCTCCAAACTCTCTTAACTTAACATTTTTTGTGTGTGTGGAACAGAAGAGAAATAGGGATGGAAAAGTGAGGAGAATATGGCCTGTTGTTTTGGGGTTTTTTTGGTTTTAATTATAGGTTATTCTAAACAAATCTGCTTTTCCTGAGACTTTTGTTGACTTCTTTTCCCTTTTGGTAAATACTCTGGGGGGGATAATAATTTTCACATTTTGAAATTTTATATGCACTTAGCGTCTACTAAACTTACGACCTAAACACTTTTAATTATTTAAAATAATTTGGGCTTTTTCTTTATAAGATGGTACATAAATTTTAACTGAATTTAGAGATGAATTTTTAGGGAAATAGTGATATAATTCTAGTGATAAAACATTGAACTTCTAAATACATTTTTTCCATTATGCTTTTATAGATACATATATCTATTATATTATTTATCTAGCTATAATTCAGGTAAGTGATCAAGAGTCTTTAAAGACACTTAAGTTTTGAAGAAGACTTACAATAGTTTTAAAAGCTATAAGCATTATGTATCGTGCTGAATGACTAAAATATCCAAAACCTTTGAAACATTACAAATGCTTACTTGCTGTTTAAATGTTGTGCTTTACCATTTTCTGCTTAGAGATTTAGTGTATTGTTTAATTATTTTTTAACACATTTTTTAAAACCTTATTTCAGGAAGAGAAAATGAACAGAAATTAAATACCAACAAAACGCTTTTAAAGAAAGCTTTGAAGCATGACCCCTTCCTCACTAAAGGAATAAGAACAATGGTGGAACAGAGCTTGGTGGAGAAACTGGAAACCCTAGGCATTGAT
>CAUYQG010128805.1:0-47546 GCA_963574415.1 Tarsius wallacei
TATACAATCATGTCATCTGCAAAGAGTGATAGCTTGACTTCCTCTATACCTATTTGGATACCCCTGATTGCCTTCTCTTCTCTGATTGCTCTAGCCAGGACTTCCAATACTATATTGAACAGGAGGGGTGAGAGGGGGCAAACTTGTCTTGTTCCTGTTTTCAGGGGAAATGGTTCCAGTTTTTGTCCATTTAGGAGTATGCTGGCTGTGGGTTTCTCATAGATGGCTTTTTTTTTTAGGTAGTTTTTTTTTTAGGTAGTCAATTTCCTTGATTGTTATTGGTCTATTTGGGGTCTCAATTTCTTCTTGTTTCAACCTAGGCAGGTTGTGTGATGACAGAAACACCTCCATTTCCTTGAGGTTTTCAAATTTGCTTCCATACAGGTGTACATAGTAGTCTCTAATAATCTTTGGTATTTCTTCAGGGTCTGATGTGACTTCACCCTTTGTGTTTCTGATTGTGTTTATTTGGATTTTTTCTCTTTTTTTCTTGGTGAATCTAGCTAGGGGACCATCGATCTTATTTATCCTTTTGAAGAACCAACTTTTTGTTTGATTGATTTTTTGTATTATCCTTTTGTCTTCTATGTCCTGAATTTGGGCTTTTATTTTGGTGATGTAGATTCTTCTACTGATATTAGGGTTTTTGTGATCTTGCTTTTCCAGTTTCCTCAGGAGGCTTGTTAAGCTGTTGATTTGTGACCTGATGCTTTTTTAAAATTTGGAGTCTCACTCTGTCACCCAGGCTGGAGTGCAACGGCACACCCTCAGTTACCGCAGTCTCAACCTGCTGGACTTAGGTGATCCTTTCACCTCAGCCTTCCAAGTAACTGGAACTACAGGTGCATACTACCATGCCTGGATGATTTTTTTGATTTATTGTAGAGACGAGGTCTCACCATGTTGCCCAGGCTGGTCTTAAACCCCTGGGCTTAGGCAATTCTCTCACCTCGGCCTACAGAAGTGCGGGCTTATAGACTTGAGCCACCTCGCCCAGCCTTCCTGATGCTTTGCTAAGGGTGTGAGATCAGCAGTCTAGACTCTAGGGCAAAACTTTCTTATTTTTCATGATAGCTGCACAGAATGAAGAGCCATACTCAACCAGCCATCTCCTTTGCTCTTTGCCTTGGCCTGTAGGGAAGAGCCTTTGAGAATTTGTAATCTCTATTCAGTTCTGCAATATGCCTAATGTAAATGGTAGCAGGCTGGGGGCAGTGGCTCACACCTGTAATCCCAGCACTTTGGGAGGCCAAGGCAGGCAGAGTGCTTGAGCCAGGAGTTGCAGACCAGCCTGGGCAGCATAGCAAGATTTCATCTCTACAAAAAAATCAGAAAAATTAGCCAGGTGTGGTGGCACACACCTGTAGTCCCAGCTACTCAGGATACTGAGATGGAAGGTTCACCTGAGTTCAGGAGGTTGAGGCTGCCATGAGCTGTGATCATTGTGATCATGCCACTGCACTCCAGCCTGGGCTACAATGAGACTCTGGCTCAAAAAGAAAAAAAAAGTTTTGATGTGAATAAGATTTTTAAAGTATAGATTCTTTACTTACAAGGGTATTTCCTTTTAGCACAAAGAGAATGTAGGAAAAAAATGGCCATAAAAGTTTAAAGTGTTCACTTGGCCAGTCAATATTTACTTTATAAGAATTTTCAGTGTTGTTTCATATTTTTTATAGCTGAGATAACTCTAAATATGACTCAGTATAACTTCTTTAGTTTGGTTAGCAAGTTTTTAATTTTAAGTATACATTATGTTGGCATGTACAAAATGAATGCAATGAGAATGAATGTAATACACATTCAATAAGAATGAAAATACGTTTGAGTTTATTTATTTATTTAGTTATTGGGTCAGGATCTCACTTCGTTACCTAGGCTGAAATGAAGTGACATGATCATGGTTCATGCAGCCTTGACCTCCTGGGCTCAGGCGAGCCTTCTACCTCAGCCTCCTGAGTTGCTGGGACAACAGGCATGCACCACCATGCCTGGTTAGTTTTTAAAAATTTTTTGTAGAGACAATGTCTTATTATGTTGCCCAGGCTGGTCTTGAACTCCTGGGCTCAAGCAATCCTCCCGTCTTAGCCTCCCAAAGTGCTGGGATTACAGGCGTGAGCCACTGCGCCCAGCTAATCTTTTAGTTACATGTAGTTTGTCCAATGGGATTGTAGAAATTATTCTTTCACTAAAAGCTATTTTAATTCTTTCTTCTCATGTGCAAACTGAATTTCATCAAATGTAGCTTTAAAATACAGGTTTTGTGGTTATGAACATTTTAAGCACCTACTTGCTTGATATTCCCTGAGCATGACAGATATTCCTTGTAAAATCCTTGGCTTTTTTTTTAAGGCCTCCAAGTGCAATCATTTTACATGAAGAAAAAGAGGCAAATTTAAATATTTTGATCTTTATTTTCACAACAAAATTATTTTGAGAGAGTCCTAAGAAAAAAAGCAACTTTGCAGTATTACTGCATGCATGGAAGGCAGCATTATCCATAGTCTGTGCAAACGGGGAGTGAGTCCAGGTATTCACAGTGATTATATCCAGTCAGCTGATGAGAGCAGGACCCATAAAGCCACCTGGGAGCAACGAGGGCGTCATGCTGGCAACCACAGCATCCTTTCAGCTTGTGGTGGCAAAACTTGGGGGTTGGAAACTGCTGCATGGAAAGGAAAAGTTTTAAGCTAGCCTTTTTCATCTTGATTGAGGATGAAAGCATAAATGAGAGTATTTGTATTCGAACCTCTTGAAAACCATTTTCTAGGAAAGTAATACTTAAGTGTGTTCTTAAAACAAGCCTTTGAAACTGAAAGTGTAAACTGTGGGACTCATTCATTTGTCCATGGGTGGTCCACAAGGGTCCGGACCAAGGCTGGGGTTTGGGTGTGTCCTGTGTGGGTTGAGTGAGGTATGGGCCAGCCTGGGCGCGTTATTTCCGGGAAACCTTGAAAAAAAGTCCCACCCCACCATTTGTCTGCTTCCACCTCCCTTCGCCCCAGAACATTTGGCTTCACTGTGTCCCCGCGAGGTCACACTGCAGATTCAAAGAGCAGGAGAAACCCCTGCTCAGCAACGATGGGCTCACCCTTACCTCTGAACACTGCTCCATGAGCATTTTGCTGACATGATGAGCCACCATGAGCAACTCTTTACCTGCGGGTGGAAAACTGGCAGTCACTGGGGATTAGGTGGAGAAGTCGCATTTCTATTACCAAGCTCATTTCTGTTACCAAACTATAATCAAACTTTTTGATTATGAAAGATTTTTTAATATTGTGACTTAGAACACAAGTGCAGTTGTGTATGTGCACACATGCTTGCACACCAAACTTAATAAAAGATCCACAGAGCGGTTCTCCCCCTTGTTACCTTTGATTTGCTCTGGTATTTTCCCTTTCCTCTCTTTCCCACCTCCTCTCACCTCCTCCTCCTATCTTGTCCTATCCTATCCTATTCATCCTTTCCTATTAAATCCATCCTCTCCTCTCCTAACTTATTCAACCCAACCTATCCTATTCTGTCTATCCTGTCCTATTCAATCCATCTTCTCATATTCAATTCACCCCACCCTATCCTACCTATCCTCTCCTATTAAATCCATCCCATTCTATCTTACCCATCCTCTCCTCTCTTAACCTATTCAACCCAACCTATCCTCTCCTACTCAATCCATCTTCCTGTATTCAATTCACCCCATCCTATCCTATCCATCCTCTTCTGTTAAGTCCATCCTCTCCCCACTTAACCTATTCAACCCAACCTATCCTATCCTTTCCTATTCAATTCATCCTCTCCTACTCAATCCCATCCTATCCTATTTATCTTCTCCTATGCACTCCATTTTATCCTATCCTAACTTATCCAACTCAACCTATTCTAGCCTATCCTATTCAATCCATCTTCTTATATTCAATTCACCCCATCCTATCCTATCCATCTTCTTCTATTAAATCTATCCTTCCCCCACCTAGGCTATTCAACCCGACCTATCCTAGCCTATTCTATGCTATCCTATTCAACCTATCCTCTCCTACTCAATCCATCCCATCCTATCCTGTCCATCCCCTCCATTTCAATCCATTTTATCTTTCTTTTTTTTTTTGAGTTGGAGTCTCACTCTGTCCCCCAGACTGGAGTGCAGTGGCCGCTCCCGGCCACTGCAGCCTCGACCTGCTGGGCTCCGGCGACCCTTCCGCCTCAGCCTTCCAAGTAGCTGGAACTACAGGCACGCGCTACCAGGCCCGGCTAATTTTTGATTTATTGTAGAGATGAGGTCTCGCCAAGTTGCCCAGGCGGGTCTCGAACCCGCGGGCTCAGGCAATCCACTCACCTCGGCCTCCCAAAGCGTGGGATTACAGCCTGAGCCACCGAGCCTGGCCATTTTATCCTATCTTAACCTATCCAACCCAACCTATCCTATCTGTCCCGCCCTATCCTACCCTACCCATCCACTCTTATTAAATCCATCCCATCCTATCCTACCCATCTTTTCCTATTAATCCATCCTCTCCTCTACAAAACTATCCAACCCAACCTATCCTATTCAATCCATCCTATATTATCCTGTCTTATCCACCCTCTCTTATCCAATCTATTCCTTCCTCTACTTTCTTATCCAATCCAACCTATCCTTTCCTTATCTCTCCTGTTCATTTTATCTCACCCCATCTCATTCCATCTCTTTCCATCCCATCCTGTTCTATCCACCTTATCCTAGTCTATCTATATTCAAAGTTAGTCGTAACTTATTAAATGTATATTAAGACACTTTAATGTCTGGTGGATCTACTTCTAGAAAATTAAACCGGTAATGGTGCAGTTTCAGGAAGCTTAGGAGGGAAAGAAACTCTTCTGTATGCAACAATCTTCTGCTTACAGATATGCTGATTTCTGACAACGTGCCCAGCCCATTGCTTCCTGAATGAGAAGGATAAAAAAGAGACGAGATATAATGCACTCTTTCAGTATGATACAGATATACACAGGGGTGTGTGTGTGTGTGTGTGTGTGTGTGTGCATGCACGTGTGTGTGTGTGTGTGTGTGTGTGTGTGTGTGTGTATGTGTATTTAGCCATGTATAGTCCCCAGACTTGACTTTCCTTTTCCTGAGGTGGGATAGGAAAGAAGAAAATCAGTATCAGTTGAAACTGGACAGTGTATAAATTGGTGCTGGGAATAGGAACCCTTTTTCCAACTCTCATACTTCATGGAAGCTAGCAGTGAACAGAAGTCACTCTCAGCAAGGCCCTTGAGTAATCTAATTGGTTAATTGATTAATGTCTTGATATGGCATTAATTTTCTTTCCATGGTAAATTCTGAGAAACATTCTAAAACCCCTAGGAAGGAAATTAGTTGCCTGCTTTTCCTGTGATGTTAATGGTGCTCCCTCGGGCTCTCAAAAGCAACTTTCAAAGGAGAATGTGATTTGGATAGTTCTGCTTATTTTTGGTTTTCCAGAGTCTGGACTTCTTTATTAAAGGTTGCCAACCTAAGGCTTTGACCACAAAGATTTAACACCATGTTTTTAAGAAAAAGAAAATCAGAATTGGGGTTAATGAAAGTTAAAAATCTTTGAGTCTCCTTGTAGGCCTCCTGTACAGACACTTGTTTTGCAACTGTCTCTTGCTTGGGTGCGCCAAGTCTTTGCAGACCAGCTTGACCAGAGGAAAAACAAAATAAACATGACCAATGGTGGCTGTCATAACCAGCAGCCTCTTTTTTTTTTTTCCTACAAGACAAACCTCTTTTTTCCCCCCATTAAAATTTTGTCTGTATTTGACATTTGAATCACCCTACAAGGTGGAATATTGTTTTTGTTGAAGCCACTGGGTAAGCGTTTCCTACCTATCTTGTCTGGAAAAATCCCCAGACATCTGCCCCTGGCCTAGGAATACTACTCTTCCTGGCCTCTCTGGGTAATGCATTATAGCTCACGTGGCCCCAAGTGTGGAAACAAATCTCTTTTCCAGGGTACCTGAATATGGTCACTATGTTCACATGCTCCAAATAGCCCTGAGACTTGGTCTAGGTGAACTGTTAACCTACAATGGGCCTGCCTAGACTTCAAAGGTCAGATGACATGAAACACTCCTCAAAGTCTGAAGACGTTAGTCATACAGTAAATTAAAATACAGAGATTCTTGGAAGAGGCAGTGGTTGAAGTATTAGAAAACAGATTTGTCAGGACAAAAATATCTTGTCGTCACCATTTTGCCTAATGGACAAGTGAATACTGAGACTGGAGCCTAATTTTTAAGCTGCTCTTCTGTCTTCATGTGTCAAAATATTTAACATCAGTCTCTGGTTCTCCCAAGAGTGGTCTCCATTGCTTATCTTCCTTTTTCTATATATTCAGTCTCTTCTTTTTAAATATTGGTTCTCTTCTTCCTACCATGCAAGCATGTTAAAAATCTCTTCCATTATGAAGGCCAGGAAGGAATCAGGTTGCATGAGTAGGGTGTCATGAGCTGTGGAGATGAGAATCTCTGGGGATTGTATTTGACTGTCACTTCATATTAACTTGAGCAGATACTAAAAGGGCTTTCTCTTCTCCCTTTCTCGCAGGCCTGTTGGACAGGTGTGATGGCAGAAGCTTTGATGATGATAAAAACCAGCTGAGAGGTGACAGTGGCGATGGCGGGGGCTCAAGGCTCCTCTGGCCCAGTGGCTCTGCCTCTGGACCGGTTCATCTCTAACTACCGGCCCTTTGAGCCCCAGGCTTTGGGCTTTAGCCCAAGCTGGCGGCTGACGGGCTTCTCAGGCATGAAGGACTGAAGCTGCAAGGTCCCCCAGGAGGTGCTGCTCAAACTCCTGGCGGGACTGATGTGGCCCTCTCCGGGCAGGGGCCTGGTCAGAAGCCAGGAAGAGGTGCCCCAGGAACCCAATCTACTAGTCGGGGCTCTCCCCAGTCAATCCTTCCCAGCCCTGGGCATTGGGATGGACTCCTGCGTCATCCCCCTGAGGCGTGGGGGCCTGTCACTGGTGCAGACCACTGACTTCTTTTACCCCTTGGTGGAAGATCCCTACATGATGGGGCGCATAGCTTGTGCCAGTGTGCTGAGTGACCTCTACGCCATGGGCATTACTGAATGTGACAACATGTTAATGTTACTCAGTGTCAGCCAGAGGATGAGTGAGGAGGAACGCAAAAAGGTGATGCCCCTCATGATCAAAGGCTTTCGGGATGCTGCAGAGGAAGGAGGGACTGCCGTGACTGGCGGACACACGATGGTCAACCCTTGGATTATCATTGGTGGAGTTGCCACTGTGGTATGTCAGCCAAATGAGTTCATAGTGCCCGACAGCGCTGCCGTTGGGGATGTGCTGGTGTTAACCAAACCCTTAGGAACCCAAGTTGCTGTCAGTGCCCACCAATGGCTGGATAACCCTGAGAGATGGAATGAGGTAAAGACAGTGGTCTCCAAAGAAGAGGTAGAGTGGGCCTATCAGGAAGCCATGTTCAATATGGCTACTCTAAACAGAACTGCTGCTAGATTGATGCACTCATTTAATGCCCATGCGGCCACAGATATCACAGGCTTTGGCATTCTAGGACACTCCCAGAACCTCGCAAAACAACAGAGAAATGAAGTGTCTTTTGTCATTCATAATCTACCCATCATTGCCAAGATGGCTGCTGTCAGCAAGGCCAGTGGGAAGTTTGGGCTCCTTCAAGGAACCGCAGCTGAAACCTCTGGGGGATTACTGATTTGTCTTCCAAGAGAACAGGCGGCTCGCTTTTGTTCTGAAATCAGATCTTCCAAACATGGAGAGGGCCACCGAGCATGGATTATTGGCATTGTAGAAAAGGGAAATCGGACAGCTCGGATCATCCACAATCCTCGAATTATTGAGGTCCAACCTCGTGGGACCACTCCTTCTGCTCTTGCTCCCGCCAAATCCAGTGCCTCCTCGGACTCTAGCTTGTGAGATGAAATGGCTAAAGTTGTTTGGAGCCTTTGTACACAGTCGCGAATGATTCTCAAGGGTTGATTTTAAGAAATTTCCAAAGATGGCTGCCCGCATAATGGTTTCAGCTGCCTTTCCTGGGTGGTCTCAATCAGCCCATCAAAAGCGGCCTCGACTGGGCTTGGTGGCTCAGCCTGTCATCTCAGCACTTTGGGAGGCCGAGGCTAGTAGATTGCCTGAGCCCAAGGGTTCAAGACCAGACTGGGCAACTTGGTGAGACCTCGTTTCTACAATAAAATAAAAATTAAAAAGAAATGAGAGTTAGAAAAAACCCTCACCAAAAAAAAAAAAGCGACCTTTAGCTACATTCTAAGACCAGAATTAACATTTTGAACTATGTGGGGACATTTGATCAACTCTTATTAAAATTGCACATGCACAAAAAGTAAATTGCAAAATGAAAAAAAAATTAAATCAGAAGCAAATGAGTTGGGACGAACACTGTTGATAAATCTCAATTAAGAGCTCTTATAATGCAATGTCAAATTCTGTATTAGAGTTTTCTGAAGTACTGGGTCTGTCCTGCTCTGGACAAGAATTGAGCAGCTTGTCTGAATGGCAAAGGAGGACCTGCTACCACCTGACTTGGTCTCTGTTAATGATGTCTCGCCCTCTAAACCCTATGAAGGGCTGGGAGAGGCAGAACAAACCCCAGAGCCCAGGCCTTGGTGGTTATTAAGATGTCAAATCTGGCTGGGCATGGTGGCTCACGCCTGTAATCCCAGTACTTTGGGAGGCCAAGACAAGAGGATTGCCTGAGCCTAGGGGCTTGAGACCAGCCTAGGCAACATAGTAAGACTTCATCTCTACAAAAATTAAGAAAAATTAGCCAGGCATTGTGGTGCATGCCCGTAATCCCAGCTAATTGGAAGGCTGAGGCAGAAGGTTTGCCTGTGTTTTGGAGGTCGATGCTGTGGTGAGCCACGAGTATGCCACTGCACTTCAGTCTGGGTAACAGAATGAGACGTCGACTCAAAAAAAAGAAAAAGAGATGGCTGGGCTCGGTGGCTCAGCCTGTCATCCCAGCACTTTGGGAGGCTGAGGCAAGTAGATTGCCTGAGCCCACGGGTTCAAGACTCGCCCAGGCAACTTGGCAAGACCTCATCTCTACAATAAATCAAAAATTAGCCAGGCGTGGTAAGCGTGTGCCTGTAGTTCCGGCTACTTGTAAGGCTGAGGCGGAAGGATCACCGGAGCCCAGCAGGTCGAGGCTGCAGTGGCCGGGAGCGTGCCACTGCACTCCAGTCTGGGTGACAGAGTGAGACTCCGACTCAAAAAAAAAAAAAAAAAAAGAAAAAAGATGTTAAATATTGTGCTGAAAATTCCTGGTGACTTAATAAATAAAGAGCAATTTCTAGCTAAAAAATTAGTATCTCTTTCATCTTGGAATGCAAAACCCTCCTTCAACTATCCTTCTTTTCCTTCTCACAGTTTCTTCTCTTTCTCTTCATGTGTGAACTTTCTAGCTTAGTGTGTCTCAACCTGTGGTGTGCTTCAGAATCACCTACAGAACTTGTTAGAACACAGACTAGTGGGCCTCATCCCCAGAGCTCCTGATCTGGCGGGTGTGGGGTAGGGTGTTTCTAACAAGTTCCCAGGGGATGTTGATGGCTGGGGAACCCACTTTGAAAACCACCACTCTGAAGAGTGTCCTCTCCATCCCTCGGCCCCACTTGCTCTTTCTCCACTCACTACCCAACCTCGCTGTCCTCCACCTGGCCCTCTACTGACCTCCAAGGGTCAGATCCAGGGGATGCTTTGTGTCCCATCCCACTCGAGTCCTCTGCGACATTCGCCACCCAACCACGTCCTTCTCGTTCTTCTTTTGGCTTCTGTGACATTACTTCCTCCCCATTGCCACCTTTCTTTCCAGCTGCTCTTTTTGAGTTGCCTTTACAGGTACCTCTTCTCCTACCCACGGTGTGTTTCATCTTCCTCCGGACTCTGTTCTTGTTCTCAGCTCTTTCACTCTGCATTCTTCCTGGGATGGCTCACCCAAGCTTATGGCTTCAGCAGCCATGCCAACAAGCCTCAGATTGACTTCTCTATGGCAGGCCTCTCTTCTGGTTCCATGCCTGTACTTCCACAGACTCATGAAGTTAGATGTGTTCCCAAATCGACTTTTGTTCTTAAATCGGATCTTCCAAGCATGGAGAAGGTCACCAAGCATGGAGTGTTGGCATTGTGGAAAAGGGAAACTGGACGACTCGAATCATCAACAGTCCTCGAATTATTAAGATTCAACCTTATGGGCCCACTGCTTCTGCTTTTGCTCCTGCCAGATGACTCTCTTTTTTCCCTTATCTCCCTGAAGGGCAGCCATTTTATTTTTCCCAAGCCAGAAATCTGTGCCATTCTTACATTTTTTCTCCCTCATCCTTAATCTTGATGTCCGATTCATCATCAAGGCATCTCATATCTCTTCTCTTTTCCATTTTCCATTGTTAATGCCTTAGTTACTCTTTGTCAATATTACTGAAACAACCTCTTAACACTGTTTCCAGACTGGGTAGTTCCTGGTTATCAGCTTTCTGGTGTTTCTAGGCACTTTTCAAATACTAGAAATATATGGGTCCCTCAACTCAGGTAACATCTTGCCGTTCCATAAATTCTGGTTTGGTCATTTGATGCTCCACCACTTTAAACAACAAGGAAACTTTTACTAGTAATACTAGTGAAAGTACATGGATACTCCCTTGTGCTACCTCATATAATCAAATCATTCTCACACAACTGGAGCACATATAGCATTGCCGTTCATTTGTGGAAAATCTATACTTTTTCTCCAGTGCAATGTGTGTAAACGTCTGCCCTGGTGTTCTAGACTTGGCTGTTGCTGTCCTTTTCCACAAAGTACCACTGCTGGCAGGGAAGAGGCTAAAAGGACCCTCCCCCAATTTAGATTCAGCACTAGGAAGGAACATGAAAAACAACAGTGTAGGAAGTATGCATTCTTAGCTCCATTTCAGATGAGGAAACTAAGGCTCTGGCCGGGCAATAGCATTAGAAAAAGTAGAGTCAAAGATACAAACCCGATTTGCAAAAAAAAAGGGAGATTGTGGAAAATGTGAAATGTCTATCTCCTTCAGGCTAGAATCACAGAGTACAATTACATTATTTTGTTGAAGCGTTGTACATTTTAATAAACTCAGATGTTCCTATAATAAAGCAAATGCCTACAATAAAATGAAAAAAAGTACTAAAGGCAAATATCAGCTGATGACCAATTTCTATATGCAATTTTGCTCTTTCTGTGTGTGTTTGTGCATGTGTGTGTGTATATGTGGTTTTACAAAAATTTAAGAGATTTTTATTTGGAAATAATTACAGCTTCTCGAGAACTTGCAAAGATAGTTCAGAGAGGTCCTGGGTACCCTTTATCTAGTTTCCCCCAGTGGTTACATCTTATTATATGTCTTTAGCTCAGGCCAGGCATGGTAGCTCACGTCTGTAATCCCAGCACCTTGGGAAGTCAAGGCAAGAGGATTGCCAAGAGTTTGAGACCAGCCTGGGCAACATGGCGAGACCTCATCTCTATAGTAAATAAACAAATTGCTATAGAGTCTATCATACTAAGAGATGTATCACAGAAACAAAGAACTGAGTACCACATGTTCTCACTCATAAGCGGACCTTGAACATTTATCATAATACTACGTGAAAGAGATGGGCAGTAGCGGGACACTGCCAGGGGAGTTAGGCTGGGATATGCTATGATAACCAGTAGATTTGGTGTATTAGTTGTATTTTTGACTTATATTTTCTTTTCTTTCTTTTCAAGAGTCTCTCTCTTGTTGCCCAGGCTGGAGTGCAGTGGCATGCTCATGGCCACTGCAGCCTCGACCTACTGGGCTCAGGTGATCTTTCTGCCTCAGCCTTCCAAGTAGCTGGAACTTCAGGCATGCGCCACTATGCCCGGCTAGTTTTTGAGATTTGTTGTAGAGATGAAGTCTCACCAAGTTGCCCAGGCTGGTCTCAAACCCCTGAGCTCAGGCAATTCTCTCGCCTTGGCCTCCCAAACTGCTGGGATTACCTGGCGGAGCCACTGCGCCCAGTTGACTTACAATATTCTCAACTTACAATGGGTTTATTAAAACATGACCTCATCAAAAATCAAGGAGCATCTGTACCTTCCAAAATCTTTACCTCCAAATCATCACATTGGGGATTAAGACTTCAGTCTATGAATTTTAGGTGGAGACACAAATATTTAGTCCATGGCAGTCTCCTTTGGAGGATGGTAGGCAGGGAATTTTCTGAGAAGAGAGTCTCTGAAGTGGAAATGTGGCCTCATGAGATAATTTCCGTTTTAGGACTACACCATCTGACTTCAGCTCGTGTCCTGAAGTAGCCTATATTTATAGTTAGAGTTTAAAAGGACCCACCAAAAGCATGAGCTGTCTCTGTCCTAATGGTTCTTATTAAGCAGAATGAAGCCTTTCTCATTGTTTCCTCTTCTTATTAGTGAATAAATCTCCAACATTTTTGATGCTTTAAAAAGAAATCTATCCTATTATAATTTGGTGCTTTTCGTCTATGTCCTTATTAGAGTGGGATGGGCTGAGGATAAAGATAAATGATTCTCAGCTTCAGAAGTTCCCTGAATACACTCTTTCTATATATGAAGAGAAATATTAGGAAGAGATTCTGTTTTCTCCAAGGTGACTGAGCTCAAACTTGTTACATCCATCAAAAAGATGTCAGTTTTAGAACCACGTAATGGTCTGTGACTCTTCTGTGAAGCTTACCATTTGGCCTGGGGCAGTGTTTTGGGGTCTCTCTTTTTCCAGATCAGGTTTTAAACTCACCTCCATAGCATCAATAGCCGCTTTTCAACTGTAAGCACTCATGTGGGTAGATTTTTGTTTCTTTTCCCCATGACTTATATTGGGAAAAGTTCTAGCAGTTTCCTCCGCATGAAAAACTCTTTCCTACAGAAGCATGTCTGGTTTTTAAAGAACAACAAGGGACAGTTGTGGCTAGTCAGTGGACAAGTTTAAGTCACCAAAATCCAAAATGTGGGGCACATTTAATATCATTTACATGTGGATTGTGTCTTTATTCCTTACTGACTCCCAATTACAGTTTCTCTCATTTATTGAAAAATCTGAAATCTTTATTCACTTAGGTTTTTGGCAATGGTTAACTCAACTTATAATCTTCCCCTTGACTCTGGCATTTATTATATAGTTATTGCCTCACTTAAAAACAAACATAAGAAATCATTACTGATAAATTCACCTTTAGATTATATGCAACTGGTTTCTGGAATTTTACATCTTGGTATGTGGATAAATAAGTAAACTCTTATTGATTTAAACAACATGAATGAAGTGTTATTTCTCAATACTCTAAGTATATGCAGTACTCAGTAGATGTCACAGTCCTTGAGGGACTTTGATCACTAAGCTGCTGTGGTGGAAACACATTCCCAGCCTCCTTTGCAGCTAGGCATCATCATGTGACTGAGTTCATCCACTAGGATGTGAGGGGAAGTGAGGGATGTCACTTCCAGGACTGAGTCATAAAATTCTCCCAGGTCTTTCCCTTTCAAGGGCAACATTGAGAGAAAATGTGGAAGAAAACGGGCCTCTAAGAAAGAAAGGGCATATGTCCCTGAATTATTGCTCAGAAGAGAGTCTTGTTATCAGAAGCATTTATTTCAGAATTTACATGAGCAAAAATACATGAGCTGTGTTACTTGGCTGAGATTTTAGGGGTTTATTTACTCATTAGCTAGGAATTCCTTAACTAATATAAATGTTCTAGGTTTTGGGCTTACATTTAGTTCTTATTTTTAGGACCCAGAATAGCATTGTTGTTAAGACCACGAACCTCAGAATAAGATAGAAGTTGCTATCTGATTATCGTACTAGCTGTGTTAATATATATATATAATATATATATATATATATATTTTTTTTTTGAGTTGGAGTCTCACTCTGTCGCCCAGACTGGAGTGCAGTGGCCGCTCCCGGCCACCGCAGCCTCGACCTGCTGGGCTCCGGCGATCCTTCCACCTCAGCCTTCCAAGTAGCTGGAATTACAGGCATGCGCTACCACGCCCGGCTAATTTTTGATTTATTGCAGAGATGAGGTCTCGCCAAGTTGCCCGGGTGGGTTTTGAACCCGCAGGCTCAGGCAATCCACTCACCTCAGCCTCCCAAAGGCGCGGGATTACAGGCTGAGCCGCCGAGCCCGGCTGTGTTAATATTTTAACTTTTCAGAAACTCAGTTCCTTCATCCATAAAATGGGGCTATAATAACAATAATTTAGGATTATTGTGAGAACAAAGTAGAAAATACTTTTCACAGTGTCTGGCACATCATAGTCAATAGTGGGATAGGAATTTTATTTTATTTTTATCCTTCTTACCTTAATGGACAAATGGTTCTGAATGTGTATATTTTAACTACTT
Organism: Tarsius wallacei; assembly: GCA_963574415.1. Classification (NCBI taxonomy): domain Eukaryota; kingdom Metazoa; phylum Chordata; class Mammalia; order Primates; family Tarsiidae; genus Tarsius; species Tarsius wallacei. The sequence goes on from CAUYQG010128805.1 coordinate 14,395, forward strand.
CCCCTGTGATTTCAATTTTATGTTCAGATAACAAGTTATACATTTCCATCTGCATAATTATTTTCTTCCTTTTCTCTCTAAGTATTCTTTTCTTCATTTGGAAAAAAATTTTCATCCTCCAGCATCTAAAAATGTATCCTCTTTGGCAGGTTTTAGTTTTCTAAAATGGCTACAGCAATATTTCCAATCCCACAAGCTCTTCTAGAACCTTTTACCATTTCTCCATTGGGTGGTTCACAGGACTTTGTGACCACGTGAATAGCATGTGGCAAAACTGATGTAGTGTGACTTTTGAGGCTAGGCTAAAAAGCAATATGGTTCTCTCTCTCTTTCACTCTCTCTCTCTCCCCCTCTCTTTCTTGCTCTCTCTCTCTCTCTCTCTCTCTCTCTCTACACACACACACACACACACACACACACACACACAAGAAATTCCACCTTGACACTCATCCACGTTGTGGGGGAGCTCAAGAAGTAACATGGAAATGATACATATAGGTGTTCTAGCTAGCAGTCCCAGGTAAGGTCCCAGTCAATCAATGTCAATCTCCACAAATGTGAATGAATGAACTTTCAGATGATTCCGGTTTCAAGACTTTGAGCAGCCCCAGCTGATGTTGAGTGGAGTAGAGAAAAGCCACTCCCACTGAGCCCTGCCAAAACTACAGCTTCAGGAGCAAAATACATGTATGTAATCATGGTCGTAAGCTATGAAAGTTTCAGGTCGTCTGTTAAACAGCAATAAATAGCAGAATACCTCCTCTATGCAGCCACCCTGTGACTCCTTAGTTTTCTTCCTTCCACAGAACTAAGAGCTTTTCTCTTTGCTTAGCATTTATTTATGTCACTAGTGCTTAAATGTTTGTGAAATCTTTGAGGGCAAGGATCAAAGCTTCTTTTTTATATTATTCGTCACATCTGACTCAGTACCTGTAGGTACTGAGCAAATGTCAACTAAATGACAGCTGAGCTCATTTTGCCTTTCTTTGTCAGAGTTATTATGCTATGCATAGAAATTTCCATTCTGCACTGACTTCTGGCGTGAAATGGCATCTGGAGAACACGTGAGTTGCATGAAGCTCATGGATAGTGGTGATAGTCCCAGAGTCTGTAATGAGAGTACATGGGAAAGCCAACCGAATGACGTGAAAGAATGTTTAGCAGTCATTGAGCTATATTCACCAGTCATTTCTATGTTCCATAAAGCAATTTAAAACGTGAGTGTTGCTGTTAGGGAAGCTAAACATTACAAAGCCCTTGATTACCTTTATCAGAGCATCCTTTGTAGAAAGAGATCTTAACATTTTTACAAGTTCTCAATGACTTTCAGCAATGCTGTCTTTAGCTAGATCACAAAGCCTCCGCAAAACACTCTGGCACACTTAGAAAGCACAATTCTCTTTCCATATATCTGTTTTCAGCTTTGGTATACACAAACACATGTTTATTTCAAAAGCTTCAAGGTTACTTATTTCTCATGTATGGAAAGGGCGCATGGCTGAATGTCCAGAGACTCAGTCTCTCATTCCTGCTCTGCAATTGACTGGATGTGTGATCTTGGGAAACTCCTTCAGATTTCCATTTCCACGTTTGTGAAACGAGGGCTGATAGTCGTTGGGGTCTTGTTCAAGTCTAGCTCTACCATTCCATATCCAAACTGATAGCAACATTTTTGTACATATACAGGTAGAAACTCAAAGTGCTTATGAATGATTTGATCCTTAGAAAAAAAATTGATGATACAGGGAGTATTAGGATTTTGAAATTCTGACTACTCTCTCAACAGATGCACAAGACTAACATGTTCATCATGTTATTTTTGTGGATTGGAACAATATATTTGTTGTTGTTGTTGTTGGTCTCTGTTGTCCAAGATTTTTGGCATGATCATGGCTCACTGCAGCCTCAACTTCCTGACCTCAGCCTCCTGAGTAGCTGAGACTACAGGGGTGTGCCACCATGCCTAGTTAACTTTTTTTTTTTGTAGAGACAAGGTCATGCTATTTTGCCCAGTCTGGTCTCGTATTCCTCCCGCCTCAGACTCCTAAATGCTGAGATTGTAGGCATGAGCCACTGCATCCAGCTGAAACAATACATTTTAACCACTACAAAATGGTTATGGAGTGGCACTGCTGTGAAGCAGAAATCACAACGGAGTTATTGGAAGCAAGTCTTTGATCTGCCATATTGGAATTCTCCAGTTGTGCACATTCACTGTGCTATAAGGAGAAAGACATTTCTATGACTCCTTTAAACCAAATTCATTTTAAATTTGTCTTTAAGAGAGACTGAGAAAAGGCTAAAAGATTAACCCAGGGTTCCATTTTGGGACAGTAAGAACACTCAGCAATATAATGTAGGTAACAAGGCGCAAGCAGAATTACATTTTATTTTTTTTGAAAGTATTCTGTAGTAAAACAGAATAGAACTTGTCCATTTGTGGCATTTTTCAACTTTCTAGACAGTCAATAAACACAACATTGCCAATGTCATTTTCTTTCACCTTATCTAGGAGATTTTTCTTTTTGTCATCTTTCATGCTTTACCTTTTTTTTTTTTTGAATTGGAGTCTCACTCCATTGCCCAGGCTGGAGTGCAGTGGCACACTCATGGCCACCTCAGCGTCAGTGTGCTGGGCTCCAGCGATCCTTCCGTCTCAGCCTTCCAAGTAGGCGGAACTACAGGCATGTGTTATCATGCCGGGCTAATTTTTTGATTTATTGTAGAGATGAGGTCTCGCCAAGTTGCCGGGGCTGGTCCCAAACCCGTGAGCTCAGGCAATCCACTCGCCTCGGCCTCTCAAAATGCTGGGATGACATGACAGGCTGAGCCACTGAGCCCAGCCCATGCTTTACCAGTTATGAAAGCTTTTTACTTCTTGCATTTGCAGTTACCAATAATAGGAAATGAAATGCCAATTTGTTTGCAAGCCATGTAAAAAAAGCATCTTCATAGGATCCCAAATGATTAAATATATGGCAGGTCAGGTGCAGTGGCTCACCCCTGCAATCCCAGCACTTTGCGAGGCGGAGGCGAGAGGATTGCCTGAGCCCAGGGGTTCAAGAGCAGCCTGGGCAACTTGGTGAGGCCTTGTCTCTACAGTAAATTTAAAAAATTAGCCGGGTGTGGTGGTACGAACCTGTAGTTCCAGCTACCTGGAAGGCTAAGGCGGAAGGATTGCCTGGGCCCAGCAGGTAAGGCTGCGGTAAACTGTGATCATGCCACTGCACTCCAGCCTGGGTAACAGAGTGAGACTTCGACCCAAAACAAAAACAAAACAAAACAAAAAATGTATGTATGTATGTATGAAGGTATGCATGTATGTATGTATATGGAGGGTTGTGTGGCATACATTTGACAGTTTTGTAACCTTAGACCATCTCAGGTTTCATCTTACACTTCAACATCGAGTCATCTTTGCCCCAATTTCCTCATTGCTTCTTGTGCTCATATACATTTATGGAACATTTGTGTGTATTTTAGCAGTGACAAAGGTGAAAATAATTTAAGGCTTAGAGTAGCGTTATTTTTCAGGCTCCATGAACAAAACTGATGCTTTCCAGGGCACAGAATGCTTACCTAGGCCTAGGAGTTAGCACCTTGAGCACAATGAACTCTTTTGTTCTCAGAATCAGGAGCAGATTTACTCCCCGTTTTACAACCTTACTGAGGTTGAGCTCTTCCCATCTTGGTGCCTTTTCAACAAAAATAAAATTCATAACTCACTATAAAAGTTTCCTTTTAACCTCACCTGTTAACAAAGGGAACCAGCTCTTTCTCCTCCTGTATACTTAGAATAAACAGAATGAAAAACAACACACAAAATACCTTCTGGAAATATCGGATAACTAAAAATAAAGATATTAACTATAGTTTTAAGTTGTGTAAGATTTTCAAATGGTCCTCATATATATATATAATTTTAATTTAATTAAAATGCTTCTCTTTCTTTCACATCTTCCTTACCACCTCCCGAGGAATCCTTTATGATAGAGAACGTTCCCCGGCAGAATTGTCATAGGATTCACCTTAGTTATGGGTTATTTTTAAACAATGGCAGATTAATTGATGAGTGGCTAGAGCAATCTTTATCATTTAGTAGTACTATCCTTAAATACTCAGTAGATAATTGTCCTGATTAAAACTGTCTGTTAAACACAATAACTTTGATTAACATTGCAAGAGGATATAGCAATGCAATTCTTTTTTAGTACTGTAATATTTTGAGTGGATTTTGTAATCAATAAAGAGCAATTCAGTCCTTAGAAATGCAGAGGCAATTCTCATTGATTTGTATGGGATTCTCATGTATTTTTTAGAGTGATAGATAGTCTAGTGTGGTGTTTGAAAAGAAAATTGTATTCTTGGGCTACTAATTCCATTCTGGAGAGAGATAGTATATAATGAGTGAAATTGATCATGAAGGTCCCTGATGCTTCCTGACATTTGGGTGACTAAATATCCCTGAATGCTTGGCTTCTGTTTCCAGGCTGAGTAATGTTTCCCAGTGATTTTTCTATCACATGCACTCAGGTGTCCCTGTATTGTGGACAGTGGTATAGTTTGCTGCTATGAAACTTTGAATGATGTAGGTGCTTAGAATGCTGACTGGCACAGAATAAGGACTACACCAGTATGAGGAATAATTATTAGTAATCATTCTAAGGCCAGCGCCAACATCAACTAATCAGCTAGGTGAGATGAAATGGGAAGCATGAATTAGGAAGGAAAGTGTATCAGTTAGCATTTGCTGTGTAACACAGAAACCTCAAATATAACGGTTTAAAAATAGCAACCATTTATTTAGCTCATGATTCTGTGAGTCATCAAGTGGACTGGGCTTCACTTGGCACTGGTCCTGCTTTTTCAAGCATCTGTGGTCAGCTTCTAGGTCATCTGGTGCATGGCTACTCTGCAGGGGATTCATCTGAGAAGGCTTGTCTTTGCTGCCTGGGTCATCCTTAGCCTGAAGAATGATCTCATGATAAAAAGAGAGGAGCAAGTCATGAGCAAAGTCACGAGCAAAGACCAGCCAAAGAAGGCTCCAAGTTCAACTCAGATTCCCTGGTGGGGAAGTGAACTCTGTGTGTTGATGGGAGGAGGTGCAAGATCACAATGAAAAAGGTGTAGGTAGAAAAGTGAAAGATCTGACCACTTTTTCAGTCTACCATATAGGGTGGCTAGTGTAAGAGACGAAGCCAAGAAGGAATCAGAGAACTTGATGGTCCATGTGCATGTTTATCTGTGTGTACAAGTACATGCATTTTGGAGGTGGGAGCCAATGTCAGGTGTAAGCCTGGGGGGAGAATAAAATGACTCCAGAGGCATGACTGCAGATAACTTAGGATATGGAGATGTAGTGTAGACAGATAGGAAACAGTAGTAAAAGCAGTCACCTTTGAATGCATAGAGTTTCAGAGAAAGCATCTAGTAAGGGGTTCAGAAATCCAGAGAGAGGCCAGGACTATAGACAAGGTCCTTAGGATGCATATAGATTTAAATAGATATAAACAATAACAACACAATGTGTTGTCTTCTCTAGCCAGCATCCACTCCTATTCTCTGGTAACCACAAGTATGTAGTTTACCTTTGAGTTTCCTGTTGGTGGACACTGTCTTTCCAGCTGTTAGTTCATGTGATTTGGATGAGCCTAACCCTGGCCACTGGTCACTTAGGTCTGGCCAATCAGCACATTCCATTCCTCTGATCACAGTGATTGGTTTAGGAATGGCACTTGGCCAAATTGGGTCTAATGAAACTAAATCCTGACACTTTTGTTAAAACCATGGAACTTTCTTTTCCTTCCACTAGAGTAACCGAGCTGGGAGGTCATGGAACTGCTGGAAGTCATCTTTTTTTTTTAGGTTAGAAAATATTGTTTTTTGAAAGTAAATGAGAGAGAGAGGAGGGAGGGAGAGAGAGAGAGGAGATTCACCTCCCCAAGGCAGGAAAGGGGACCAAAACCAGGAAGAATAGAGACAGCCATCGCTCAAAGAGCTCATGGCCACACCAGAGTTTAGCAAGGCAATGGCCTGGAGGTCATCTTATCAGTAGAGTCTGGCTAGGAGGGAAGCCAACAGGCACAAAAGTAACTGTTGAGAAAGAAAGACAGCGAGAGAGCAAGAGTGGAAATTTAGACCCCTGAATCCAATTGTACCTAAAATCATATATACTTTCCAAACTTTTTCAATTTCAGAGTCCAATATATTTCCTTTTTTATTTGAACTAGTTTGAATTGAGTTTCTGTCATATGCTGCTAAAATGACAAGAGAAAAGCATATAAACGTAGAAAACAATTGCATTTTAGGGGGCTGAAGGAAAATTAAAGGGTAAGTAATAAAAGCTTACGGAGACAAGAAATCCAAGGAGACTAACAAAAAACAGTAGCAGTGTTAATGTTGTCACGTGTTGGGGAGCATGGGCTCTGTACACAGCGTTGACTTGGTGGCCAGGACAACCTCCAAGGGAGAGCTCTTGGCAGCAGAATGGCAGAGATGAAGGTGCCCTGCCAGGAGCTAAGGAAAGAGGAGGTGGTTTCCTTTGTCCATAAAAGGGACTCCTAGTCACTTGGGCTTGAAACTTTGGAATCAGCTTTCCCACCTCCCCCTCTACAGCCCACACGTCTGAACAGTCATCTTCTCCTGTAAATCTTCCTTCCACAACTACTCATGGACTGCTACCTTCCTTTCCACTGCCAGGAGCTGGGTCCAGGTGCCAGTCACCCTTTCTTGGAATCTGTAAAGGCCTCTTCACAGCTCCTGTGCTCTCAGTCCTTCACCTCTATCATCTATTGTTTATTCTGCTGCCAGACTATTTGTCCTAAGGCTCAGCTCTCATTGCAAAATAGCCACCCACAGCGAGGGGCCCCTGGATAGGGAACCCAGGGCCAGCTCTGACTTATTGTGGGATCTTGGGGACAATTCTGAACCTATCTAGGTATAAGACTCTAATCTTTGAAGAGAGTGGCTGAACCAGGTGCTCTGACATTCATTGCCTCCTCACTGCCTGTAAAATAAAACCCTAACCCTAACCTTTAATATACATATAATTTAGCCAAAATGTAATACTTTTGGTTCCTGACGCCCCTCACCTTGTACATTCTTACCTCTGCTCACTTTACCCGGAACCCTTTTTCTTTCCATATGAAAATCCTATCCATCCCACAAGTCCAAGTTCAAATACTGTCTATGAAGCTTTCCTGATGCCCACCTCAGAGCCTCTTACCCATGTTCTTGGTCAGGGCGCGTTGCTATGTTCTAATGTTGTTTGCACACAAGTCTTGCCTCTGACAAATTGTCAAGGGCTTGAGGATCATATTCATTGCTATAGACCTCAAGTCATCTAGCTGAGTAACTGCTTCTCAGTAAATGACTGAGCGAATGAAAACATATACTGTATTGCTGTGTGGTTTACTCCGCCATCTTGCAAATCTCAGAGCAGTGGAGGTTGTGGGACTGCTGAAGAGGGTTATGTGATCATTTTGAAAAGGTTATTTTTGAGCTTCATGGAACAAGTACAACCTTATATCTGCCTGGGCCAGGTGTGTGCCAGAAAAGTCAGTGTTGGGTGAAAGTCTCATGGCATTCCCTTCTAAAGCTCCATGTTGAGGCCAGTCCAGGCAGCCTTCTCCTTACTATTTGCAAGATAATGGTAAGCATATTCTGAGCAGACTGGTTCAGGCTTTGTTCTTGATAACAGAGAGGACTATGGAAAAGCTAGTTCTGAAGAATAAAGCAGAAATGGAGAGAAGGAAGAATAGGAGAAAATGGCAGGTAAAAATGGGAGTATGGAGATGCCAGTGTTACCCACTATCTTTTTCATGGCAAGATGATCAACTCCAGATCTGCAAACTTGTTGACGTATTGTGGTGAGACTGAGTATTGACACAGCCAGTACCCGTGGTCAGTAGCTAGAATTATGTGGCACTCTCCTACCTTAAACAGTGAACCTTGAGACCTTCCTCTGGAATGCTGGTTTCTCTCTGGGGCTGAGGGGAAACAGACAGCTGGACTTGGGTGAACCTTCACTCCCTCCTTATTATCTTCCCCTCTCCACCCACAGCAACTTAAATCATTAAAATCCTGTATAATTAAAATTTCATCCAAGTTACCCCAGTTATGTTTGCTGGCCACAGTGGAGTGTATAAATATCTTAGAAAGACATAAAGACAGAGGCTGCTTCCTGCCTGTGGCTTCCCCCTTGCACAGATGCTGTCTGCTACTGTGTGTGCTATCAACAGCCTGGTGAAGACTGAACTCACGGTTCCCACCAGCCCTACTCTGACTAGAGCTTTGTTATGTAGGTTTATTTACAGGGCTCAGGTCTAAGGGTGACAAGTTCTTGGTGGGAGTGAATGTCTGTGCTCTGCTTATAGGACTTTCTTCTCTCTGTCTCGCCTCACCATTTAGTATTTAGATCATTTGGAATTTGGTCTTTGATTCTGAACACATTTATATGAAAATATCTAAATAAAGACTTCATTCTCTCATTTAACAGGAAAACATGAGTTTATCTTCCATCGTATGCATTATCTCTGCCAATGCCAGATTGATTTCTCTGAAAAATAATTTGTAGTGCCATTTCATTGCTCAGAAATTCCAGTTACCCTGATTTGATCATTACATGTTGTATACATGTATCAACATATTACATGCACCCCAAAATACATACAATGATGATACATCATAATAAAAAAATACAAAAAAAGCTCCGTGGTGGGTTTTCATTACTTACAAAATGGAGCTGAAAGTCATTATAAGTTCATTCATTAAACAACAAATTCTTGAGCATATATCATGCACTGGGCACTGTTAGGCTTCTCCTATTATAGATTCTCTAGCAGCTCCAGGAGGTCATGAAGGGATTGGCCTACAGATCGGTCCCTAACTTGGGGTTCTGGAGCCTGTGATTGGGATCCCCTTTTGTCATGGGCAGCGAGTGTGTCTCTAAGTCATATAATTATACTTGGTGAGGGGCATCACCATATTGGTTATGAATTTGCCATGGTATCACCTCAGTTGAGATGCTTGTGACAACTTTGGGATCAGCATGTATCTTGGCTCCCATGTAGCAGACCTTGAGACAAAGATTTGAGTGCAAGGCAGATCATATCTGGGAGACGGTCCCAGGTTGAGTGACACAGTGAGATAGGAGGGGAACAAAACCACGAAAGGGTGTGTTATCAAACCAGTTGCCTCTATGACAACTGGAGTTGAGTTCTTTTAGGGGAGCTCTGGGAAGAAGTGGAGAACATGTTTCAGAGTTATCCCATGAGACTCCGAGAAGTTGGGCATCATTCATCATATGTCCTCAGATAGCACTGGTTGTGGGAAGGGCTGGACGCTCTGGTCCTTCCTGCTTGCCTGCATGTTGACAGATAAAAAACTGCAGGTAGAATCATTGATATTGGCACTCAGCAGCCTTCCAAAGTTGCGGGGAGGGCAGCAAGGACATGGCCAAGGACTGATAGATCCATTACAGCTGGAAAACTCCCTGTTTAGTGCTTGAAGTGTACCCTGTGCAGATGATTCTCATTATAATAGTTGTGTTCTGTAAAGTCACCACAAACAGTGAATTAACAAATATGGGAGTGTTGCTTCTAGAGGAAATATGGGGTTAGGTACCTGCGAGTTTCTGGTTGCAGTTAGTCTGCTGATCAATACAAGTCCTTGTTTTATGTGTTTCTGTTGAAAGACAGCTTATTTAATATGCAACATTGACTCATGAACATTGGACTCACATCCAGCCAGTCTAGCCAGTCTACGATTTGTGTCTGAATGAAACTGGTCTAACAAACATATTTTCTCTGTAAGGCTTAGCATAGACTTACGGGCACTAGACAACACTTCAGCACTGTGCTTGGATGCCATTTTAGACAACAAGATCACCAAGAAAATGCATGAGTGTGAAAAATGTGGCACTAGATGGACCACCAAAAGGACATTTTGTATAGTATGAGAAATGAAACAGAAAGGCAAAGTGGTGCCCGGTTGGAACTCAGCTGGGAATGGGTACATTGGGCAAGTCAAGTTTTTTGCTAATTTGGGCATGACCAACCGCAGATGAGCATGGGAGTGCCTTGGGTATTGACTTTGGGATTGCAAGTCCATTTTAGGGAGTAGGTGAATTCAAAAAACACGGAACCTGTAACTAATAAGTTTCAACTGTATTTCACCTTGTGACAAACAAGGTAAGAGCCTAGCATAATGCTAGGTGGAGTCTAGAAGGCTTCATCACAAAATATGGCCTTGCGTTATTGTGAGGCTACTGTGATTAAGGTAGGCCTGTGCAACCAGAAGTCTGTCACATAGTAATCAGTCTATACAGTCATTTAAAACACTTTTGCTTTCTGTCCTGGGATTTCTCTGATGCTGAGCCTGGCACATCCATGGGGACCAGCTCTATATTCAGATACACACACAACCCCAAAGTGCGGGCAGTCAGTGACTTGGGGCCCTCTTGAACAATAGTGGACAGGAAAGGATCAATAAATGCTTTTTGCTTGCTTTACATAGAGGGACAGTTCTGAGACAAATTTCCTATGTTCCTTCAGAAGGTGTTGGGAATGCGTGGATGTCCCTTCACTCCTGTCCTCTTTTACTGGCTCAGTCCTGCCTTCTGCTCCCTGGGATCTACTTAAATAACTTCCTGCGTACAGGTTTCTGTCCAGGTAACCTTTGGGGGACCCCAGACCAAGATGGGGAATACAGTGTTTGGGATGGTGTTGCAAATATAGGTATGAGGATTCACTGAGAAGGTGATTTGATCAAAGTCTTGAGGAAGGGAGGCAGTAGTCATGTGCATAAGTGGGGGAGCTTTCTAGATAGAAGGGACAGTGGCAAGGGCAAAGGCCTTTTCACCAGTGTGGCCAGGAGAGAGAGAAGGAGAAAAAGGAGATGCAGACAGAGAGATGAGGGAGACCCAGATCCCTTCCCCTGGAGACCCAGATCTCATGCCATGGGACCCTTTTGGGGACTTGGGCTTTGTTCCAAGTGAGACAGCCAAATTTACTTTCAGATATTCTGTGTATTATATTCAGATATTCTATTTTATATTTAACTTTATTGTTTTATATTTACATGACACTTGGATTTCCATCGTATAGGCAGGTAACTTGAGTCTTTTAAAAAAATATTGTTTACTTGATGAGACCTGTATGTTCTCATTCTCATTTTGTGTCTTCCTTGGGTCACTGATGAAGTGGTAAGTTCTTTGGAGACTGCAATGCAGATACTGATGAAGGATCCTGGAGCATCCTTCTTAACTTCATTTATTTACAGGTATTTACTGGGTACTACTATTTGCATGGCATTAGGATAAGCATAAGAAATTAATGAAAATTAAAGAAATCATATAGATTAACACAATGTTTTCTATAAAAGTTTTTTTGTTGTGATAAAATATACATAACACAAAAAGTATTGTTTTAACCATTTTAAAATATTTATTTATTTATTTATTTATTTATTTTCAGTTAGAGCCTCACTCTGTCGCCCAGGCTGGAGTGCAGTGGCACATTCACGGCTACCCCAGCAATGACCTCTTGGGCTCCGGTGATCCTTCTGCCTCAGCCTTCTAAGTAGCTGGAACTATAGGCATGTGCTACCATGCCTGGCTAATTTTTTATTTATTGTAGAGACGAAATCTTGCCAAGTTGCCCTGGCTGGTCTCGAACCCAGGGCTCAGGCAATCCACTCGCCTTGGCCTCCCAAAGTGCTGAGATTACAGACTGAGCCACCAAGCCTGGCCCTATTTTTTATTTTTGAGTCAGAGTTTCACTCTGTTGCCCAGGCTGGAGTTCAGTGGCACGCTCATGGCCACCATAGCCTCAGCCCACTGGGCTCAGGCGATCTTTCCGCTTCAGCCTTCCAAGTAGCTGGTACTACAGGCATGTGTCACCATACCTGGCTAATTTTTTGATTTATTGTAGAGGTGAGGTCTCGTCATGTTGCCCAGGCTGGTCTTGAACCTGTGGGTTCAGGCATTCCTCTCGCCTCTGCCTCTCAAAGTGCTGGGATTATAGGTGTGAGCCACTATGCCCGGCAGTTTTAACCATTTTTAAGTGCACAGTTGAGTGGGCACTAAGTACATTCATAATGTTTTGCAACCATTCCCACTGTCTATTTCCAGAACTTTTTCATTATCCTGACCAGAAGCTCTGTACCCATCAAATACTAACTCCCATCTACCTCTCCCCGGCAAAGACTCCCTCCTTGACTAAATTTTATTCAGGATCCTCTAAGCCATCTTCTCAACTAGGCTTTGATCTTGGCCTTTGTCTTTATCAGGACTGCCTTGCCGAGTTTTAACAAGAAACCTGCTGAGTCAGTTTAGTGAGAAACTTCTATCCTTGATATCTGATCCCCCGGAATGTCTGACTAAACTTCTCATCTCCAGGTGATATCTGATCAACCCGGCCTGCCTTCAACAAGAATCCTGTCAGGTCAGTTTAGCAAGAGTTCCTTGCTACTCTTGATGTCTCCTCTTAGTAATTTTCTATTTACTGGCCCTCACTTGTCTTAAGCCAGCTCTATACCAGTTTATTTTTTCCCTATTGCAATAAGGAAAGAATAAGAATAAGATCTGAATAAGATATTTTTGTACTGTCGTCACTATTGTCAGCCTATTCTTTAAGAACCCTGGTCTGGCTGGGTGTGATGACTCACACCTATAATCCCAGCACTTTGGGAGGCAGAGGCAAGAGGATTGCCTGGGCAACTTGGTGAGACCTTGTCTCTACAATAAATAAAAAAATTAGCCAGGCGTGCTAGTGTGTGCCTGTAGTTCCAGCTACTTGGAAGGCTAAGACAAAAGGATCGCCTGAGCCCAGCAGGTCGAGGTTGCAGTGGCCGTGAGCGTGCCACTGCACTCCAGCCCGGGCGAGAGAGTAAGACTTCAGCTCAAAAAAGAAAAAATAAAAAGAACTCCAGTCTAGTCTTTGGTAACCTCTATTCTATTTTCTGTCTCTATGAATTTGCTTATTCTAGGTACCTTATAGGCTTAGTCCATTCAGGCTGCTATAATAAAATATCATAGACCCGGGTAGCTTATAAACAACAGAAATGCATTTCTCACAGTTCTAGAGGCTGGAAGGTCAAAGTCAAGATTCAGTGTCTGGTGAGGTCCTGTTTTCCGGTTAATAGATGGCAACTTCTTGCTGTAACCTCACATGGTAGACCTTTTTTATAAGGGCTCCAGTCCCATTTAGGAATACTTCGCCCTCATGACCTAATCACTTCCCAAAGGCTGCACCTCTTTATATCATCGCATAGGTGATTAGGTTTCAATGTATAAATTTGGAGGAACACAAGCATTCAGACCACAACACGCATATAAATGGAATATATCATATTTGTCCTTTTGTGTCTGACTTATTTCACTTACCATGATACCTTTGGGGTTCATACAGGTTGTAGCATGTATCAGACTTTCATTCTTTTCTAAGGCTAATAGTTCATTGCATGTATCTATCACATTTTGTTTGCCCATTCATCTGCTGATGCACACTTGGGTTGTTTCCATATTTTGGCTATTGTGAATAATGCTGCTATGAATGTTGGTATATAAGGATCTGATCAAGTCCATGCTTTCAATTCTTTGGAGTGTATACATAGAAGTGGAATTTCTGGGTCATATGGTAATACTATACTTAACGTTTTGAGGAACCAACATAGCATTTTCCACAGTGGCTGTACAATTTAATTTCCCATCAACAATGGACACAGGCTCCAATTTTTTCACATCCTTGCTAACATTTGTTATTTTTCTTTTTTTTTTTTTTTTGAGTTGGAGTCTCACTCTGTCGCCCAGACTGGAGTGCAGTGGCCGCTCCTGGCCACCGCAGCCTCGACCTGCTGGGCTCCGGCGATCCTTCCTCCTCAGCCTTCCAATTAGCTGGAACTACAGGCACGCGCTACCACGGCTGGCTAATTTTTTGATTTATTGTAGAGATGAGGTCTCGCCAAGTTGCCCAGGTGGGTCTCGAACCTGCGGGCTCAGGCAATCCACTCACCTCAGCCTCCCAAAGCGCGGGATTACAGGCTGAGCCACCGAGCCCGGCTTATTTTCCATTTTTAATAATAGTCATGCTAGTGGGCATGAAGGTATCTCACTGTGGCTTTGATCTGCATTTCCCTAATGACTGACGGTAGTGAACACCTTTTCTTGTGCCTGTTGATTGCTTGTGCTCCTTGTTTGGGGAAATCTATTTTATTCCTTTACCCATTTAAAAATTTTGTGGTTGTTTTTGTTTAGTTGTACCAGAACTCTTTTAAAAATGAGAAACACTAGTACTTCAAAGAAAGCAAATTCAAAAGGGACTGTGGTGGTTAATGTTGTGTGTCAACTGGCTTGGCACAAGGGATGCCCAAAATATTTGGTCATATATTATTCTGAATGCTCCCACGAGGGTATTTTTAGAAGAGATTAGCATTTAAGTTGTTAAACTGAGTAAAGGTGATTGCCCTCACTAATGTGGGTGGGCCTCATCCAATCAGTTGAAGGCCCGAATAGAACAAAAAGGCTGACTATCCCTGAGTAAGAGAAAATTCCTCCTACCTGATTGTCTCTGAACTAAGATATTGGCTTCTATCTGCCTTTAGACTTGAACTGAAACACTGACTCTTCTGGACCTTGAGACTGCTGGCCTTTGGACTGAATGACACCATAGACCTTCCTGAGAATCCAGCTCACAGAGTGCAGATTTTGACACTTGTTAGCTTCTATAATTGTGTGAATCAATTCCTTGTAACTCTCTTTCTACGTATTCAGAACCATATATCCCAATGGTTCTGTTTCTCTGGAGAACCTATTAACACAGGGACTATTTCGTTGAAGAGAGTCAATTGTATGTTGTGTTCAAATCCATTTGTTATGAAAATAATCCTTTGCTCATAATGGGCATAAAATAAAATCTGGGTTATTATGAATTAGAATTGAGTAAACATTTTCATTAGTATATCTTTCCACCAGTACATCTTTACTTTTTAGATGACATTCTGGCCTTTGTCTCATTCACCTAATTAGCTTGGGGCAGCTGCTGAGTGACGTGCCACACAGAGGCAGGCCGGTCCTTCTTGGGGCCTAAGTGTCATGATGTGTCCGATGTTATACCTAGAAGGGGTATGACGCTTAATATAATGAGTGCCATATGCCTCCACGATGTGCCCCTAAACATATTTTTTAAAAATAGAGACAGAGGCTGGGCTCGGTGGCTCAGCCTGTAATCCCAGCGCTTTGGGAGGCTGAGGTGAGTAGATTGCCTGAGCCCGCAGGTTCGAGACCCACCCGGGCAACTTGGTGAGACCTCGTCTCTGAAATAAATAAAAAACTAGCCAGGTGTGATAGCGCGCGCTTGTAGTTCTGGCTACTTGAAAGGCAGAGGCGGAAGGATTGCTGGAGCCCAGCAGGTCAAGGCTGTGGTTGCCGGGAGTGTGCCACTGTACTCCAGTCTGGGCGACGAGTGAGACTCCAAATGAAAAAAAAAAAAAGTCTCACTCTGTCACTCAGGCTGGAGTGCAGTGACTAGATCATAGGTCACTGCAGACTCCACCCCCTGGGTTCAAGCGATCCTCCTTCCTCAGTCTCTCAAAGTGCTGGCCCCAACACATATTAAAGCACTGATCCCCTTCGTGATATTTTCCTAAAACTGAAAGCAAATATTTAATATTATTTTTATGTTAATTTTGTTTTGAGAAATTAGAAATGAAAAATTAATGTCTAAAGCTCCTGATAAAGGTAATTTTCATCCAACTTGTTCTGCATAATTGCTTCGAAATTTAGCAATATCTCACTGGCAATAAATGAGTATTTCTTCTTGGATAAAGGAGGTTACATCTACTTTGGAGAAGCCTAGATGTGGTCCAGCAGCATGAGCATCAGCATCACGTGGGACCTTTTGAGTCTCACCTTAGACCTACTGAATCTGAGTCTGCATTTTAACAAGGTCCCCAGGTGAAACATACTGCACATTAAAGTTCGAGAAGTCCTGGTTTAGCATACCTATGTGTCTTGTATTTGTTTTACTTGAAGTCTTTCAATAAAATAAAGTAATTTTACAGCTTGAAGGACTCTTAAAAATTATCTGGTCTGATTTTCTTACTTCATGGAGGAAAAAAACTAGAATTCAAAGCGATGAAATTAATTGCCCTTTTGACACTGGGCTTAGATACAGGGCTTATTATTGCTTTTGAGATTTTATTTTTCTGTTGGAATTTATTGTCTTTTCATATTCCTAGTGTTAATTCAGATAAAGTCTTCATACACTCTTACTTTGTGGATGAGAAAAATCAGGTCAGGGGAGGGGAAGTAACTTATTTATGACAACAGAGTAGACACCATTAGTCAGGATAGGCAAGGTTATGCTATATAACAAATAACCCCCAAACCTCAGTAGCTTTAAACAGCAAAGCCAGTCATGCTTCCACTCACATTGTATGTTGACATGAATTGACCTAGGGCCTCAAGCTGTATCATTGTCCTGATCACTTTAGGATTCATGCTATGGGGAAAGGTACTAATTGTGACATTGCCAATAGCAATGGCAGAAAAAATGCCAAGGAAAACACACACTGGCTTTCAAGACTGCCTGGAAATGACATATGCCACTTGTTCTTGTATCTTTAACACAGTAAAACATATAACCATGCATGAGAGCAATAGGGAGGAACATAAAATCAATGGTGTGTTTGCATTTAACAATACATGTGTAGCCTTTGCTGATTTCCTATAATAAATGCTCCCTTTGTGAAGGTTATTAAGTTACCAACATGATAATGTGTTGGTGCAAGGAGACATGCATAGTTGCCTTCTCTACCTGATGCAAGTTGGTGGGTGTCAACTCCATAACCCCATTGAATAATCCTCTCATAAGAATGATCTTGATGAAAAACAATAAGACTGTCAATCAAGAGAGGATTGGGTATGAAAATAGCAGCCAGTTTGGAAATAAACACAAGTATCAGATCCAGCATGGCAACTCAATCAGAAATAAGTCAAGGATCCATGGAAAGATTATGTTATAATAGAAGGTCAAACAGGTGCTGCAGGTCCGCTGGGCCCATGGCACCCGGCATGTCAGACCCCACCTAGTAAACCTGGCAAGCAAGAGGGCCACGCCTCGTCATCCAGCCCTGTGGCTCCATCCCAGCTAAGGTGGGGGCCGTGGTTGCCCAGTCTGGTCTCAGAACTCCTAGGTTCAAATGATCTTCCCACCTCAGTCTACCAAAGTGCTGGGATTACAGGTGTAAGCCCCCATGTCCAGCTCAATAAGTTATTTTTAACTGTAATCACCTTAAGAAAAAAAGTCAAACACTTTACAACAAATTTCAAATATTTTTGCTGCATGAATATTTGGACTCTTAGCTAATGTCGCATTAGTAAACAATACCTAAAAGTTTAATCTCTGTTACCTCAAAGCATTTCTATTTGTACTTGAGATAGGATTGAACTTGCATGATCTCCATAACTGCTGCATCTTCCTTCAGGTCTTTTCTTTCATTGAACTATTTCCACTTTATTCAAAATCAATCATCATTGTTCTAGATTATCTGATGGAATGTCATATTACCTTTTGTCCCCTTGTAGATTATAAGATGGGCAAAGATGAGCTTTGAACAACCACAGCAAAACCAGATACATAAGCATGCAGGGGTTTCCAGAAGTTTCCGCATGAACATCTCACCAAGAAGACATCATTCCTCAGTTTAAGTTACCCTTACAATGATTTTTAAGGGTATCTTTCATTTTCCTTACCACTTAATACTACGTAAGTCCATCTACTTTTTTCATGCAATGTTATCAGGAACTCTTTTAACCTGATTTTAAAAGAAACTTGAAGCCAGGTGTGGTAGCTCACGCCTGTAACCCCAGCACTTTGGGAGGCTGAGGCAAGAGGATTGTCTGAGCTCAGGGGTTTGAGACCAGCTTGGGCAACTTGGCGAGACCCCATCTCTACAATAAATCAAAAAAATTAGCCTAAGCCGGGCTCGGTGGCTCAGCCTGTAATCCCGCGCCTTTGGGAGGCTGAGGTGAGTGGATTGCCTGAGCCCGCGGGTTCGAGACCCGCCTGGGCAAGCGAGACCTCATCTCTACGATAAATCAAAAAAAAAAATCAGCCGGGCGTGGTAGCGCGCGCCTGTAATTCCAGCTACTTGGAAGGCTGAGGTGGAAGGATCGCCAGAGCCCAGCAGGTCAAGGCTGCGGTGGCCGGGAGCGGCCACTGCACTCCAGTCTGGGCGACAGAGTGAGACTCCAACTCAAAAAAAAAAAAAAATTAGCCAAGTGTGTTGGCACATGCCTGTAGTTCCAGTTACAAGGAAGGCTGAGGTGGAAGGATTGCCTGAGCCCAGTATGTAGAGGCTGTGGTGGTCGTGAGTGTGCCACTGCAGTCCAGCCTGGGCAACAGAGTGAGACTCTGACTCAAAAAAATGTCTAGACCTGGACAGCTAAAGGCAACACATGACCTTGAGCTGGATCCAGTACTGCAGGAGGACATGCAACAGGGGACCCTACTGGTATACTGGCATGACTGGACTATGAACAATACACTAAGGTTTTATAGCAAAGTCACATTTTCTGAATTTACTAACCACTGTGGTTATGTAAGCGGATACCCTTGTCCTTAGGAAACATAACCTGAAGTATTACTGGGGCGGGGGGAGCAAAGTAGGATGTAGGTAATGAGCCCTCAAATGGTTCAGAAAAGAAATAATGAATAATGTGTAAGAGACAGAAGGATAAAGTGAACGTGGCAAACCATTCAGATGTGGTGACTCCCAGCCTATGGGGTCCCCTCACTGCTTTCATCACTTCTCTGTGTGTTTGTAAATGGTTGCAAAATAAGAAGTTAAAAAGAAGTCACAATCTTAGCCCACGGTGACTCGAAGTCTCATGGCCCCCTCCTACCCACCCTGACTTTAGCTTGTCCAACAGAGGATGGAAAATACCCCCAGTGGACCCAGGCATCCCCGCCATGACTCTCAGACCCCTGTGCCCCTAGGAGGCTAAGGTGGTCCCAGCCCCTGAGCCTCCTGCCACCATGATTTATGTCCCTGTGAGCCCCGGCAGCTGTGAGCATGGGTCCCAATGGGCGGCTGGCTGGGGGGGCCAGCGTTTGCTTCACAGCGTGTCTAATCCAGACCAGACTTGCAGACCCTACGGGCCTGGGATAGGGCCCCCAGGGGGCCAGGGTCAGAGGGCAGGCCAGCAGGGCCTGGAAACCAGGGAGGCGCTAAGGGTGGAAAACTGGAAGGCAGGAGACCTGCCGTGGTCTAGGTTGGCTACTGCTCCTGTGTGATCCAGCTTGGATGTCTGCCCCTCTCTGAGCCTTGGTGCCTCATCTCAGCACGACTGCACAGAGTGGACCAGTAGGGCTTTATCAATTGGGACAGACTGGCCTGTGGGAGGGAATGCTGGTAAATATAGAAGTTTGTTGTTTTTTATCCAAAAGGCCTGACTTTTTTGAGGGCCTACTATGTGGTAAACTTTTTTTTTTTTAGTTGGAGTCTCACTCCTTCACCCAGGCTGGGGTGCAGTGGCATGCATGCTCACGGCCACCCCAGTGTCGAGCTTCTGGGCTCCAGCAATCCTTCCGCCTCAGCCTTCCAAATAGCCAGAACTACAGACGTGAGCTACCACGCCCGGCTGTTTTTTATTTTATTGTAGAGATGAAGTCTCACCAAGTTACCCAGGCTGGTCTCGAACCCATGGGCTCAGGCAAACCATTCGCCTCAGCCTCCCAAAGTGCTGGGATTACAGGCTGAACCACCGAGCCCAGCCATGGCAGGCTTTACATAAGATAAATTCAGCCTGCTCAACAAGCCTGTTATATAATTATTATTATTACCCGGTTTTATAGATGAGGAAATCAAGGCACAGAAGGTTAAGAACTTGCCCAAGGGCACCTGGTGAGTGAATTTGAACTAGATGTCTGGTTGCAAAGCCCCACCTGGCTTTCAACCACCACCCCATGAGGCCTCACCAGGTATGTGCCCAGTCCTGACATTAGTGGGGCTTGCCGGGCTGAGGCACCACTCTGAGCGACTCACAGATGGCCCCATGAGTCTTGCAACAACCCACAGAGGTAGGTAGTGTTGCCATCCACACTTCACAGAGGAGAAAACCGAGCCTAGGGTCACCCAGCCAGGCAATGGTACAGCCAGGACACGGACAGAGGGGGTCTGGCTCCAGGTCCCACGGCCTGAGTCACAGCGGGGAGGTGCCACTTAGCAGAGTGCATAGGATAGAGTCTAACATCCTAGAACAACACGAGGCGGGTGGGCTCAGCCTGTCTGTCAGTGCATCAATCAATGACGCTCTAGGGACGATCAGAGAATAAGTCAGATGTGATGCCTGCTCTCGTGGAGGTCACAGCCTACTGAAAGAGCAGGTTCTGAGCAGATAATAAAAATCCGATGGGCAGTCCTAAGGCATGTGGGAATGCGTGACGGAGACCGCAGCATCATTAGGGCTGGGGTCCACAGTGAGAGAAGGTGCTGCTGCGTGTGCAAGGTTCTGCATTCCCCGGTCACCCTGCCTCAGTGTGAGGGTCCTGGGTCTCCTTGAACACAACCCCGTAATCCCTGGTACATCCTTGCGCGCCCAAAGCAGCCCCTTGAAGCAGCCCAAGCAACAGGAGGCCTTAACCAGACAGAGGTTGCTTCCACGCCAGGTGCTGTCCCAGCCCTGCAACTCACAGACTCCTCTCCAAGCCTGTGGCGCAGGGGCTATCACTGTCCTCGTGCTCCCCAAGGTCCCAGAGCCGCCGAATGGCAGAACCAGGCTGCAAACCCAGGCTGGGTCCAAAGCCCACTCTCTTAACCTCCCCGCTCTGCTGCCTGTGTGCTGAGTGCAGAGGCTCCAGGCAGAAGGCAGCTCTCCCAGCCCTGAGCTGGGCCCGGAACCAGGGCCCGTCACCCCTTCTGGCCACCCACCCACCGTGGCATCCCGACCACATAGTGGGTGCTCAGCAGGCACTATCGAAGGACTGAGAAGCATCATGCTATCTTGCTCAGTCCACACGACCACCCTGCAAGGCCAATCTTACCCATTCCCAGGTGGTGCCCAAAGGGGAGCAGTGACTAGCTGCGGTCACACAGCCTGGAGTGCTTTGTCAGACCTCAAACCCAGTCCTGTGGCTTGTCCCGTCTGCAGAAAACCCGGTGTGGAAGACACTGGCAAGAGGTCTTTAACCAGAGAGAAGGGTGGTCTCAGGGATGAGGGAGGGAGAGAAGAGGCTGACCAGCTGAGAACTCTGTGGAAGCGTCTCACACCCCCAATCCCACCCCACCCTGGGGCCTCCCCAGGCAGCAGCCAGGGTGGAACTGGGGGAACTGGGTCGGGGAGGCGGGTCTTGGATTCCCAAAGAGTGCAGCCCTCGAGCCCCCTAAAGGAGGGTTGAGGAGCACCCAGCCGGACAGTGTCCTTCCCTCTCTACCCTCACTCTCTCCCCAGACGCTGCCTCCCTTCCTCCCCACCCCTCGCCCTGCCTCTCCCTCCCTTGTAGCCCAGGCTCACTGCCTCCCTGCCCCTGGCTTTCAGAAAGCCCTGGAAAGGCTGCCTTCTTTGAGACAGGAAGGTGTCCTCAAGTCTCAGGAAGGAAAAACAGTCAAGCTGAACCCACCAAGACCGTCTCCAAGGGGCCGGGGCTGGCCACGGGCCAGGACTGACATCACCTGGGAACCGTCACAGCCGCAGCTGCAACACGCCTCCTGGGGGGACTCGCTTTTGCTATTTAAAAATAATAATAATAATAATAAAACTTTTCCAGTCTGGTGTTTTTAAATGTGCTTTTTATAGTGGGCCCCAGGGCGTGGGTGTTTTGGTGTGCTTCCCTGCTCCTTCCTAGCTGGCCGACTTCTCACACCACACAATGTGGACTTCGACCAATGGCTGCCCATTCCCAGGGATCCTGGGGCGGGGGGTACGGGGAGACAGGGAAAGACCTCCAGGCCTGAGCCCCTCACGTAGATTGTCTTTTTTCTATCAAATTTTACTTTTAAAAAATATTGATAATATTTGCCCATGGTACTAAATTCAAAAGGTCATTAAGTTTCCTGACCCTCAGTCACCTGGTCCCCGTCCCCCAAGAGAAACTCTGTGTTTGGGCAACAAAATCTTCTTTCTTGTTTACTGTGTGCCAGGCACTCTTCTAAGCAATTAGCCAATATTAACTCATTTGACCCTCATGAAAGCTCTGTGAGGTGGGGTTTCCACTGACCATTTTCTTGTGAATTTTGCCGAAAACATTCCATACATATCAAAACACATCTAAGTCTATAACCTCACACCCTCCCTTCTTAAAAACACACAGAAAGTAGCTTATTATATACACTGGTCTGCTCATTGCTTTATTTACTTAAACATGTATCTTGGCAACCATTTCCTATTGATGCCTAGAGATTCTGTGTCCATCTTTATGTCTACATAGTATTCCCTTCCATGGAAGGGGGTACCAGGATATGATGGATGCCACCACTCTTAGTGGGTGTTAGGATGTTTCCAATCTCTTCTCTAAACGTTATGCTGCAATGAATGGCCAAAGTGATCTTTCCAAATTACAGATTGGACCCCATCAGTGCAATATTCATCCACCTTTTGTACAGAAGAGTGTCTTAAATTTAGGGGTTATCAAGAACCCCTCTAAGACTCTGATCAAAGTAGTGGGCCTGCTCTCCTCAAAAAAGCTCGCGGACAACTGAGCTGCATGGGGGGCTCACGGACTTCTGGAAACCCATCCAGGGACACCACAGTGCCCATTGCTATGCTCCCGGCTTTGGGCTGGGCACTTTGGACTGTCGGCTCTGCTTCTTCTGAGTTATGTCACCTTGGGAGAATCGCTTCATCTCACCAAGCCTCAGTTTCCTCGTCTCCAAAGTGGGGCTAATGACAGTGGTTTCCTCCTAGGGTTGTGAAATAAACATCAGATCCAGATGCTCAGGTGTCCAGCACAGTGCCAGCACACAGCAAGTCCTCCACCTGGGTTGGCTACTGGTGGCGGTGGTGGTGGTAAGTAGTATTGCTTCTGCAAGACCAATTCCAAACCCATCTATTTAATATGTATTGAGAACATACTGTGAGCAAGGAACTGGGCACTCAGGGGGATGAGGAGAGGGAGAGGCTTGTAAAAACCAAAGCAAGCAGCCTTGCATGCGTGTGCTGGGGTCTGCAGATGGAAGGTGTAGAGGCGGGGGCAACCCTGCAAGGAGCAAGCTGAGCCCACCTGGTGGGGAAGGCCAGGGAGGCCTTATAGAGGAGCGTGCTGGGAGATTTCTGAAGGATACGAGGAAGGTGCACAGGCCAGAAGGAACCTGGGTAGAGGAGCGAGCACATCTACCAGCCTTGAGGAGGAAGAGCCCAAGGCAGCAGTGGGACCTCCCAGAGGCCAGAATGACTAGAATTGGGTTGTGGGAGCAAGGAGGCTGGAGAGGGGGACAGGTGGACTGGAAAGTGGCATGCTGTGACTCTCACTAAGGCAGCGGCTGATTAGAACTGCAGGTAGAGAGAGCCCTGATGGAGACTGGGTCAGCAGGAGGCAGGGAGGCCAGTGGGATCCTGCTACTCGAGTCGGCCACGTCAGAGTGATGACCTCAACTAGGGAGTGTCGTGAAGGTGTGCAGAAGAGGGCACAGCTGGGAGAGCTACTGGAAGCAGAGGTGAGATCACTGACCGATAAGTGCAGGGGAAGGGAGAGGGACCAGACAGGCATGTCCCTCCCTGTTCTACCCTCCACTGGCTTCCCATCCCCCATACAACCAAACCCCAAGTCCTCTCCCAGTGTGTGGGTCCCTGCTGACCCCTTCTGACCCCGGCCATCCCCCTCAGCTCATCGCCCCCGCCTTGCTCGCTGTGCTCCAGTCACCCTGGCCTGCTTGCTGTTCTTAGGATGCACCAGGCACACTCCAGCCCCACGCCTTGGCCCTGGCAGTTACCTCTGCCTGGAATGTCTCCCCTGAGATCTCCGCCAGGCTTCTAATTCCCTTCATTCATTCTCTGCTCACATGTCACCTCCTCAAAGAGGCATGCTCTGACCACCCAGGCTAAAACAGTACCCCTCCTCCAGTCCTTTTTTTATTGTGGTAAAATATACACAACATAAAATACAAAAAAGCACATAACAAAAAAAGTGCCATTTTAACTGCTTTGCCAACTCAGTGGCATTAAGGATATTTCTACTATTCATTTTCGTCCCAAATGCCTCTCCACCAATCTTCATCCCCTTCATGCACCTTAGCTTTTCTTCCTAACAGTTATTACTCCCTGGCCGGGTGCTGTGGCTCATGCCTGTCATCTCAGCAATTTGGGAGGTTGAGGCAGGAGGATTGTTTGAGGCCAGGGGTTCAAGACCAGCCTGGGCAACATAGCAAGACCCAATCTCTACGAAAAAAATATATTTTTAACTAAAAAATAAAATGAATAAATACAATTTAACAAAAACACCACGACGCTTGTTTATTTACTTGTCATACACACCACCTGTGTCCTTTGTGTAGACTGGAAAGTATAAGAGTTCAGGGATTTTGCCTGTGTTGCCCACAACTCTCTCACCAGCACTGCCACAGTGTTAGGAACACGCTGGGTACTCAGTAAATGGTTGTGGGTGAATGAACTGATGAACTAAGGAACAGACAGGGTGCCTGCACAGTTAGGGCATGGACTGCCCTGCCAGCCTCCCTCCTGCCACCTCTCCATCCTGTCTTCTCTCCAACCACACTGAACTGTGTCACTTCCGTTCCACTACCAAGTCTTCCCACAAGCTGTTACTCTCACTGGAAATATTGTTTCATCGCCTTCTTTGTGTATCAAAGTCCTCTCCATTTCTCAAAACCCTGTTCAAAACCCACCTCCACCAGGAAGCATTCCCAGACAAACCTTCACACCCACCCTGAACCCTCTCCCTTTCCAAAATTCCCTTGACACTATGTTCCTGCCTGGAACTAGTCAGGTCTCTCTTTGGTTGTGACAGAAATCTATCACAAAGATAAGTTATCTGCTTCTAGAATTGAGTTCAGAAGCAATGACTGGATCCAGGGGGTGACATTATGACATCAGTAGAATTCTATCTGTCTTTCCACCAGTCACCCCTGCTTTCCTCTCAGCTTCATTTTCAGAGAACCTCACCTCTTTTAGTGGCAAAGACGCCAGCAACTCTGGATTATAATGTATCCATTCAGAAACCTCTTTGGAGTGGGCTTTTTCTCTAGGAGTTTCAGAAGCCCTCCACTGGCCTGCCTTGGGCACATGACTAACGTTGCACCATTCTCTGTGGCAAAAAGGATGAAGTATTCTGATTGACTAGATCTGATCATATGCTCACTTCTGAAGTATTTGAAGTACTTCAAAACCTTCTAAAGGTTTGTCTGGTCTGAGTTACAAGAACCAAGAGTGGAGAAGTGGTGGTTTCCCAAAACAAATTGAGGAGATGGCCACCCCGCAGATAAAAACCCCAGGTGTCACTAGACAAACCTCTGTTAGAGCACCTACCACACTGCCACCAGAAACTTGAGTTGTTTCTTTTTGAGTTGGAGTCTCACTCTGTCGCCCAGGCTGGCGTGCAGTGGTACACTCACAGACACCCCAGCGTAGGCCTGCTGGGTTCCTGCAATCCCTCTGCCTCTGCCTTCCAAGTAGCCAGAACTATAGGCACACGCTACCATGCCCAGCTAATTTTTTTTTTGATTGTAGAGATGAGGTTTCGCCAATTTGCTTGGGCTGGTCTCAAACCTGCAGGCTCAGGCAATCCAATCACCTCGGCCTCCCAAAGTGCTGGGATTACAGGCTGAGCCACCGAGCCTGACCTTGAGTTATTTTTGTAGGGTGTGCAATCCCCGAATTTATGAATTCTCTAGGGGCAAAGTACAGCCCCTAGCTCAGGATCTAGCAAAGGGTCAGAGTCACATGGCTAGTGCTTAAAAAATATCAGCATCCTTCTCTCCTCTCCTCCAAGACCCAAGTCCCTTTTGCCATTGGTCCATGACTTGGCAAGCTCTGAAGAGCCCTGAGCAGTGGGTCAGTGCAGTGGCCTGGCTGGTGGACTGCACACGACCCCTGGCCTCTGCCCTACCCCTCTGGCACAGGACATCTTGTACCCCAAGGGGATCAAGAAGGTTAATATTTAGTTCACGTTGTCAGTGTGACTTGGACACAGCCCCTTCTTCTGTCTGAGCTTCAGTGGTCTCCTCTGTTAAATGAGGACTGCTGAGAGAGGCACTCACCCGCGAAGCATTTTTTCCTTCTCAGCCTGTCACCTCCTTATAATTTCTTCCATGTCTGGGTACCACCTGTGCTGCCAGTTACATAATATTTTTTTTCTTTCAATGGACCCTCTTTTAAAAACATAAATATATTATTTCAAAAGGAAACTAGATCCCTCCATAAATGGAAAACCAATATCTTGTGCCATAAATAGAAGGTCACCATAAAAATAAGTACAATGAAAACAAAACAATGTCATTAAATTCCAGCCAGATCCGGTTGCCTGCTGGAGGCTCTGGAGGCCTATTCTCTGTTAAAAAGGGAAGTAAGTGTTAAGAGAGGTGTTAAAAACACTCCGGCTTTCAACAGAGACTTTCTCCTTAATAACGAATTGAAGGAAAACGGGAGAGGGAGGAAGGTTCTCGCTCTGGGCTTTGATGTCCGTCACTTAGTGTGACTCCACGGAGCAGCAACTCGGTGCAACCTGCTGGACCCAGTCCACGCTTAGGAAGCCATATCCCTAACCATCTCTCCCCAGGAAGGGGCTGCTCCTTCCCCTTCACAGGCCAGGTGGGATATCAGAGTCTCAATCAGGATGGAGCCTGGCTTTGGGGGTCTGATTTGTGTTTTAGGGTCCTGCGCACAACCTTGAAAGTCTCAGGAAATGGCTATGTTGAGAAGGCCACCGAGGATGCACAGACTGGGTCCTCTGACCTCCTGCCCACCAGTCCCAGCCTACTTGTCCCAACTGCCCCCACCAAACATGATGTGGGGAAATAAATTTGTATAAATTTGCATGGAGAGCCTCTGGAAAGCTAAGAAACTCATCAAAGTTTTGGGAACCAAGTAAATGAAAGATGGAGTGGGAATGGGGCTTTGTCAGTATATATAAAAATATATTTGGCCGGGCGCGGTGGCTCATGCCTATAATCCCAGCACTTTGGGAGGCAGAGGTGAGAGGATTGCCTGAGCTCAGTGGTTTGAGACAAACCTGAGCAACATGGCGAGATCTCGTCTGTACAATAAATAAAGAGAATTAGCTGGGCGTGGTAGCCTGTAGTTCCAGCTACTTGGAAGGCTGAGGTGGATGGATCACCTGAGCCCAGTAGGTTGAGGCTGCACTGACCGTGAGCATGCCACTGCACTCCTGGGTGACAGAGTGAGACTCTGATTCAAAAAATATATATATATATATATATATTTATATTTATATACACCAGTATACTGTCTTATATTTTTTGAACCATATGAATGTACTATTCAAATTTTCAATAATAGAAACAAATATTTACATATAACACATCTGTTATAAGCCAACTTGGTGTTAGGCGCTGTGATTTCATTCATTCATTCACACATTCATTTATTCATTCATTCACCCTCTTACAAACTAATTGATTCAACAAGCATTATTAGCACAAGCTGTGGATCAAGTCCTAAGCTATGCACTGAGCGTCTTTATGTTCATTTTTTCAGTCACCTAACATCTATCTGTGGAGGAGCAGCCCGTTCCTGGGGAGGAATGGCCAGGGCCATGGCTTTCAAAGGGTAGGCTGGGCCCAGCAGGTTACACCAAGTTGCTGCTCTGTGGGGCCACACTAAGTGACAGACATCAAGGCCCAGGGTGAGAATCTTCCTCCCTCTCCCACTTTCCTTCAACTTGTTATTTTTGTTGTTGTTGTTGTTGTTGTTTTTGAGTTGGAGTCTCACTCTGTCGCCCAGACTGGAGTGCAGTGGTACGCTCCCAGCCACCGCAGCCTCAACCTGCTGGGCTCCAGCGATCCTTCCGCCTCAGCCTTCTGAGTAGCTGGAACTACAGGGGCACGCTACCACGCCCGGCTAATTAACTTGTTATTAAGGAGAAAGTCTCTGTTGAATGCTCTGTGACTCTGTTCACTCACATGAACTGACCCCTCATGTGCCTGACAGGCAAGTTAGCCACTAGGAGTCCAGAAAGTGAGCACAGTCGTGCCAAGTATGAGAGGAGAGACTACCAGGGCTGTGCCAGGATTTGCACGTCTTCTTGGGAGGAGGGAGACGAAATCCAGACATCATGAAGGCTTGGTCACCAGAGAAAGGAGACAGGCCATTCTGCGGCAGGGAGGGGGTGGTCTTTGATGCTGAGATGAATCCACACAAACACTGCCCACCCCTGCTGTACCTCTGCCCTCATCCCTTCCCCAAAGCTCTTAAAGTAACATAGGCTTTCCAAGTGTCAAATCCAAAGACCACGACTCCATCTGCATCCACTTCACGTCTCAGCAGCATTTAACAAAACTGACCATTCCCTCTGGAATGAATCTGGTGGTTACTGTGGCAGAAACTTCTGGTTGTCCCCAAATTACCATTCTCTCCTTCTATGGCAGATAGTCGAAGAACCTATTCTTCTGGCCTAGTGAATGTGAATAAGGGTTGTGACTTCCAGGAAGTATCCTTAAAGGTAGGGGGCAACTCCCTTTGTCTCTTCCTTCTTCCTGCTGACTAGAAAGCAGTGTGATGGCTGGAGCTCAAGCAGCTATTTTATTTTATGAGATGAACTTGGGAATGAAAGCCACACACAGTGGAGTGACAAAATAGCAAGAACCTGGGTCTCTAAAACCACAGGGTGCCTCACCAGCCGTGCCTACCTCAGAACTTAGTGTGAGAGGAAAATAAACCACTTTCTTGCGTGAGCCTATTTCTAAGCTGTTTCATGGTATTTCCAGTTGAATCTAAGAAATCTAAAACCAGTTAATGCAGGTGCCATCCAAAAACAGTTTCCTCTTTTTTTTTAGGTCAGAAGATCTTCACTTTGTTCTTCTGTTTATCCCTCTCTTCCTCACTGTTTTTGGGAAGATTCTGGTTGGTATAAGTCAATTATGGCAAGCCCCTTCCCCCTGCTGTAATTGGTTCAGGGACAAGTATGTGAACTATTTCTGGCCAATGAGACATGAGAGGAAGTCTGCTCAGGAAGGACTTCTGGGAAGATTTCTTTAAAAACAGAAAAAGGCATACATGGAAGAAACAGCCCTTTTCTACCTCTGTACATTGCTGAGTGAGGATGTGATGCCAGTACCTGTGGCAGCCCCCTTGCAACATGAAGGAAGCTATCCGAGAGAAGAGTGAAACAATGGAAAAAACCCTGAGTTTCTGATGATGTTTTTCAGTTAACCATAATTCGATTCACCCTGCAGCTGGGCTTCTTGATGGATAATAATAAATCCCCTTCCTGTTTAAATTAGTCTAGTTTGCATTGTTACTTGCATGTGAAGGTGCCTTAACTGATATCTTTTCCTTCTTAAAACATTCTCTTCTCATTTCAAAACAAAAAAAAAAACACTTTTAGAACTAATAATAAATTCAGCAAAGTTGTAGAATACAAAATCAACACACAAAAATTATTTAAATTTCTATACAGTAACAATACACAATCCAAAAAAGGAAATTAAGAAAGCAATTCCATTTACAAGAGCATCAAAAAGAATAAAATACATAGGAATAAACTTAACCTAGGAAGTGAAAGACTTGTACACTGAAAACTGCAAAATATTGCTGAAAGAAACTAAAGAAGACACAAGTGGAAAGACATTCCATGTCCATGGATTAGAAGATTTAACATTGTCAAGATGTCAATACAACTCAAAGCAATCTACAGAATCAAGGTAATCTCTATTAAAAAGTCCCAAGGGTTCTATTGTTGTTGTTTGCAGAAATAAAAAAAAATCCAAACATTCATATGGAATTTCAAGGGACCCCAAATAGCCAAAACAATCTTGAAAAATAATAAAATCAGTGGTCTCACATTCCTGATTTCAAAACTTACTACATAACTACAGTAATCAAAGCAGTGTCATACTGACATAAGAACCGGCATACAGACCAATGAAAAAGAATAGAGCCCAGAAACAAACCTTCACACAAAAAGTGCGAAGTACTTTAGACAAGTATGTCAAGTATGCCAAGACCATTCATTAGGGGAAAGGGTAGCCTTTTCAACAAATGTTGTTGGAAAAACTGAATGTCTAAATGCAAAAGAATGAATTTGAACCATTATCTTACATGATATGCAAACATTTATGCAAAATAGGTCAAAGACCTAAATGTAAGGAATAAAACTATAAAATTCTTAAAAGAAAACATGAGGAGAAAGCTTATGACACTGGAGTGGGCTATGATTTCTTGAATATGACACCAAAAGCACAGGCAAAAAAAGAAAAAAGTGGACAAACTGGACTTCAGAAAAGTTTAGACATTTTTTCCATCGAAAGACAGAATCAACAGAGCGAAAAGGCAACCCACAGCTTGGGGGAAAATATTGGAAAACATATATTTGATAAGAGATTGAGATCCTGAATATATAAAGAACTCTTAAAACTCAGCAACAGGCCAGGAGCAATGGTTCAAGCCTATGATCCCAGCACTTCGGGAGGCCAAGGTGAAAGGATTGCCTGAGCCCACGAGTGCGAGAACAGCCTGGGCAGCTTGAAAAGACCTCACCTCTACACTAAATAAAAAATTAGCCAGGCGTGGTAGCGTGTACCTGTAGTTCCAGCTACTGGGAAGGTTGAGGCAGAAGGATTGCCTAAGACCAGGAGTTGAGGTTGTGGTGAGCTGTGATCCTGACACTACATTCCAGCCTGGGTGACTGAGTGAGACTCTGACTCAAAAAAAAAAAAAAGTTAAGATGGTAAGTTTAAAAAACAAAACAATACAAAAGGGGTCGGGCATGGTGGCTCAAGCCTGTAATCCCAGCACTTTGGGAGGCCGAGGCAAGAGGATAGCCTGAGCACACGGGTTCAAGACCAGCCTCGGCAACATGGTGAGACTTCGTCTCTACAATAAATCAAAAATTAGCCAGGTGTGGTAGCACATGCCTGTAGTTCCAGCTACTTGGAAGGCTGAGGCAGAAGGATTGCCAGAGCCCAGCAGGTCGACGCTGGGGTGGCCGTGAGGGTACCACTGCACTCCAGCCTGGGTAACAAAGTGAAACTCCAACTCAAAAAAAAAAAAAAAAAAGGCCAGGCACAGTGGCTCATGCCTTTAATGCTAGCACTTTGGGAGGCTGAGGTGAGAGGATTGCCTGAGCTGACCAGTTCGAGACCAACCTGGGCAACTTGGTGAGACCTCATCTCTACATTAAAAAAAAAAAAAGATGGTCAGTTTCATGTTATGTGTATTTTGTCACAATGAAAAATTTGGGAAAAACAAGAAAAGGAATTCAACTCTGACATACATCACAGCATAAATGAACTTTGATGACATTGTGCTGAGTGAAATAAGCCAATCACAAAAGGACAAATATTTTCTGATTCTTCTTGAGGCACCTAGAATGGTCAAACTCACAGAGACAACATAGAGAGGTGTTGCCAGGGGTGGGAAATGGGAGGAATGGGGAGTAATTGTTTAAGGGTTATGGAGTTTCAGATTGGGAAGGTGGAAATTTCTGGAGAAGGATGGTGATGATGGCTGCATAACAATGTGAATATACTTAATACCACTGAACTATATACCTTAAGATGGTTAAAAGGGTATTTTACCATTTTGTACTACCTATATTTTACCACAATTATTTTTAAAGATTACAGAATATAAGCCAGGCACGGTAGTGCACACCTATAGTTCCAGCTACTTGAAAGGCTGGGGTGGAACGATCGCCTGAACCTAGCAGGTCGAGGTTGCAGTGACTGTGAGCATGCCACTGCACTCCAGCCTCGGCAACAGAGTGAGATATGACTCAACAAAAAAAAAGAAAAAAAGAAAAAAAGAAAGATTATGGAACTTTTAAAAAGACCTCTCTCTTCTTTTGGCGTCCAGGACACCACACATTCCTGGCTTTCCTCCTAATTCACTGGCTGCTCTCTGTCTTTTCTGCCATCTTTTCCTCTGCCTCCTGACTCCAGTTGATGGACTCCTCACTGCTAAGTCTTAGATCCCCCTTTTTAAAACAATTACTCTGCTGCCTCTTTGGGTGGTCACAGGCCATCTAATGGTTTTAAATGCCATCTATATTTTGATGGATCCCAAATTTCTTTCTCCAGCCTCAACCTCCCCCTCTCAGCTCCAACTGCCTTCTTGGAATCTACACTTGGCTGTCTTAAATTAGCACCTTCATCTTGGCATGCCAGCAGTGTTACTCTGGGTTCCCCTTGTCCTTCCCCCGCTCTTTCGATCTCAGTAAACAGGACCTAGCTCATGCCAGAGGCCTGGAGTCATCCTGTACCTAGTCCATCAGAAGATCCTATCAGGTGACCCTACAAAACACCCCTAAGTCTAACTATGTCCCTCCATCTCCAACATCTTTCACATCTGCCATCGTCTTTTCCCAAATTACTACAATGACCTCCTTACTATCACTCATATTATAACCCATCTATTTTGTCACCCTCAAATTCACAGGTCATTTTAAAATTAAAATCCAATAAAGTCACTCCACAGTTTAAAACCCTATGATAGCTTTCTGATGCTCTTAGAACAAAATCCAAAATCCGTACCATGGCCCACAAGGTCTGCACGATTCAGTCCCTACCAACATGGCTGACCTCATCCACACCCTCCCTCCCTCCATCTCTGCTTCAGCCACCGACCTCTTTACTGCTCCTCACATACACCAAACTCTCCTCTACCTCAGAGACTTTGTATAGCCCATCCTTTCTGCTTGGAAAGCCAACTTCTTCTCATTCTTCAGATTTTATCTTAAACATCATCTTCTCAAAAAGGCCTTTGCATGACCTCATCATGTAAAGCAGGGATAAGCAAACAAAGGTCCATGTTCCAAATGTTGCCCACCATCTGTTTTCGTAAATAAAGTTTTATTGGAACACAGTCATGCCCGTTCATTTACGTATTATCTATGGCTGCTTTCCCACTACAGTGGCAGAGCTAGGAGTTGTGACAGAGATGGAGGGAGGGAGGGTGTGGATGAGGTCAGCCATGTTGGTAGGGACTGAATCGTGCAGACCTTGTGGGCCATGGTACGGATTTT
>CAUYQG010128807.1:0-32587 GCA_963574415.1 Tarsius wallacei
TAAATATTATCCATGAATACTGGAACAAGATAAGACTCCTACTCTCATCCCTCCTGTTCAATATTGTGTAGGAAGTCCTACCTGGAGCAATCAGAGAAAAGAAGGAAATCAGGGATAACCAAATAGGAAAAGAGGAAGTTAAATTATCCCTCTCTGCTGATGATATAATCCTATACCTCGAATATCCAAGAGGATCTGTCAAAAGACCTCCTTGCACTGACGAAGGGCTTTGGCAAAGTCTCAGGGTACAAAATAAATATGCAAAAGACAGCCACATGTTATACAGCAACAACAAACAGGCAGAGAACCAAATAAAAGCACAGTTCCATTCACAATAGCCACAAAATACCTCAGCATCTTCCCAACCAGAGGAGTGAAAGACCTATACAATGAAAACTACAAAATATTGCTCAAAGAAATCCAAGAGGACACAAACAAATGGAAAAATATACCATGTTTGTGGATAGGAAGTGTCAATACTGTTAAGAAGCCCATCCTACCAAAGGCAATCTACAGATTCAAGACAATACCAATTAAATTACCAACATCATTCTTCTCAGACCTGGAAAGGACAATACAGAGATTCATATGAAAACATAAAAGACCATGAATAGCCAAAACAATCCTCAGCAAAAGAAATAAAGCAGGAGGTATCACACTTCCAGACTTTAAACTTTACTATAAGACCACAATTATCAAAACAGCTTGGTATTGGTACAAGAACAGGCATATAGGCCAATGGAACAGGATAGGGATTCCAGAATCAAAACCTCAATTTCTTAACCAACTCATCTTTGACAAAGCCTCCACCAACAACCACTGGGGACAGGAGAACCTATTCAGTAAATGGTGCTGGAAAATTAGCTGACCACACGCAGAAGATTGAAGGAGGACTCCTACCTATCACCATATACAAAAATCAATTCTAAATGGATCAAAGACCCAAACATAAAACCTCAAACTACAAGAAACTTAGAAAATGCAGGAGACACCCTTATGGGAATTAGAGTAGGCAACCAATTCCCAGGTGACCATGCCAAAGAGATAAGATAGACAAGTAGGACCTCATTAAACTGAAAAACTTCTGCAAAGCAAAAGAAACCATCAAGAGAGTGGGAAAACCCCCCACAGAATGGGAAAAAATATTTGCCAACTGAATATCTGATAAAGCCTAACATCCAGGATCTACAAGGAACTCAAATATGCCAAAAGAAAAAAACCAAACAACCCCATTAAAAAGTGGGCAAAGCATCCAAACTGGACTGGATTTTTTAAAAATGTGATACATATACACAATGGAATATTACACAGACTTAAAGAAAAATGAAATTATGGATTTCACAGCAACCTGGATGGATTTAGAGTCTATAAAACTCAGTGGTTTATCACAGAAACAGAGAACTGAGTACCATATGTTCTCATTCATAAGCGGACCGTGAACAATTATCATAATACTCGAAGAGAGGGCTTGCCAGTAGTGGGAAACTGCCAGCGGGGGTGTGGGTTGGGATTGGCAGTTGAAGAAAACTGCTAGGGGAGGGAGGCGCACACCTCATCAGCAAGGGTACCTGCACAACCAACTTTTGCATACCTAACCCTGAGTTGTACCCCGTATCTCTATAATAACAAAAAAATTTAAAAAAGAAAGCTATGATGTCAACCAGTCACCTGTGGGGCCATGGTATATGCTACTTCCTGCTTAGTTCCATAAAGAATATGACTTGCAAATTCATTAGACACACACACACACACATGCACACAACTTTCTTAACAGATGCCTTCATCTTGGTAAGGATATAAATTGCTGTATTAAAATTTAAAGAAGTTTTTATAATTGACTGATAATTACACAAGACAGAAGACACAGCAAAACATTTATTTGCTTTTCTATTAGTTTGCTCATCACTCCATTATGAGCTTACTGGATGGAGAGGGATTTTCTCCATGCTTGTGTCTCTGTCCCACTCCACCCCACAACAAAATCTTTATCTTAAGACTTTCCTTCTAAAACAAAGCCTACAGTTGCTTTGTCCCTTTGCATTACCTTTTTAAACTGAAAACTCAAATGAAGTAATCATTTTATTTAGTTTTTTGTTAATAACCTTATTTTGTTGAATACTTTTAGAGTTACAGAAAATATTAATGACATACAGTTCCCATCTACACGTCACACAATTTCCCTTATTTTAATATATTATATAAGTATGGCTTGCTATGATTAATGAACTAATATCAAAACACAAAGTCCATAGTTTGTTTACTTTTTATTTTTTACCTAATGTTCTTTATGTGTTCCAGAATTTGATCCAGGATACCTTATTATTTCAAGTTGACATGTCTTGTTAGGTTCTGTATGGCTGTGAAATTTCCTCAGACTTTTCTTGCTTTGAAGACCTTGACAAATTTTGAGGAATACCAGTTATTTATATTTCAGAATGTGCCTCAGTTCGAATTTTTCTGGTGTTTTTCTTATGATTACACTGGGGTTTGGGGTTTTGGCATGGAAGATCACAGAGGTAAGGCATGTCACTTCATCACATTATATCAAGGTTATGCTTTCAACATAATTTACCACTGTGATGTTGACCTTAATCCACTAACAGGGATAGTGTTTGCCAGATTTTTTCACTGCAAAGTTACTTCTTCCCGCCCCACATTCAGTGTTCTTTAGAAGAAAGTCTCTGTGCAGAGCTGACACTTAAGAAATGAAGAATGATGCTCTCTTTCTTTAAGGTGAAGTATCTGTGTAATTCATTTGGAGTTCTTCTGAACAGGAGATTTGTCTCTCTCTCCCATTGATTAAAGTTATAAAATCATTCATTACCGTTGGTATAAATCATTTAGTTATTTTAAATTTTAGGTTAAAATCCAATAGTACATTATTATCATAATCATTTTATTATTATTATTGTTATTATTATTTGCTCATATTGCTTTGGCCTTAGTCACTGAGAGCTCTTTCAAGTGACTCATGTGTTTTCACATGTGGGTTGGTTTGTTTTTGTATTTGTTTTCGAGCACTTCCTAACTCTCTAGGATACTATGTTGCTCCATGCTCACTGTGTATGATTCATGGCACAGTCCTAGAAGCACTGGTTCCTGCTATTGAACAATGCTATTTAAAACCAAGAACTTAAAATTAGCCGGGTGCGGTAGCGCGCGCCTGTAGTTCCAGCTACTTGGAAGGCTGAGGCAGAAGGATGGCCCGAGCCCAGCAGGTCGAGGCTGTGGTGGCCGGGAGGGGCCGCTGCTCTCCAGTATGGGTGACAGAGTGAGACTCCAACTCAAAAAATAAATAAATAAATAAAACCAAGAACTTGGCACTGGAGGTGCTCATTATTGCTGGAGTGTCTATTACTTGGGGT
Organism: Tarsius wallacei; assembly: GCA_963574415.1. Taxonomy (NCBI): domain Eukaryota; kingdom Metazoa; phylum Chordata; class Mammalia; order Primates; family Tarsiidae; genus Tarsius; species Tarsius wallacei. Next base: position 3,366 of record CAUYQG010128807.1, read on the forward strand.
CTTTTCAATTGAGGCAGCAAAGAAATATGTGTCCATATGCAAACTCATGTGTATATACAAATCTATACTTTCTTCCATATGCAACGATGTGCATCTAATGTTACATTAAATGTGGGCTTATGCTGATATCGCCAACTCTAATTTTTTACCAAATGGCCGCTAGCGTCCTTTTGCTTCTCTCTAAACTCCCACTCCAACAGTGAGAAACCAGGCTTCCAACATCTGCCATCTATTTACTTAATTACTCAATTCCAATGCACATTGTAGTAGGAATGTGCTTAGGAAACAACTTGAGAACTAGAGTGCAGGAGTTTGTCCAGGTCCATTTTGCCTTTAGTCTTATACTCCACTCATTTCCATCATTACGGAGAACAGCAACTTTTCTTCCTAAACCCTTCAGTAAAAGTTTCATACTTTTTTTTTGGTAGTAAAGACAGATTCTCTCATTACTTTCTTATATCTTGTGATTGCCCAACCTCTTGATCATTTGTTTTTATTTACAAATCTTAAAATTCAGTCAATGTTGCTATAAAGTTCAATTTTTTTTGACAAATCAATAATGTCATGTATCTGTGATTACAGTGTAATAGCAGTGAGGAATAGTTTCAGCACCTTAAGTCCCGTGCATTCCACATTTCGGTTCTCCTCCCCAAACTCTTGGCAGGCACTGACTTTTAAATCTCTCCAGAAGCATACCTTTTCCAGAATGTCATATAATTTGAATCATTTAGCATGAAGTTTTTTCACATTGCCACCTTTCATGTTGAAGTTTTCATTTAACTATCTTCCATGTCTTTTCATGACTCGATATATTTCTTTTTATTACTGAGTAACTTTCCTTTGTAAGAATTGTGTACCACAATTTATCCATTTACCTATTGGAGGGCATCTTGGTTGCTTCCAGTTATCGGCTGCTGAGTATTCACAGGTAGGATTTTGTAGACATAAGTTATTACGTCAGTTGGATATATCCCTAGGAGTGCAATTGCTAAACTGTATAAGTATATAAATAACCTTGTAAGAAACTACCAAATGGTCCTCCATAGTTATTGCATCATTTTGTATTTACATTAGCAATTAGTAAGAGTTCTTGTTATTCCACATCCTCAGGGGCATTTAGGTTTGACAATTTTTGAATTTTACCCATTTTAGTGGGTATGCAGTGGTGTCTCCGTGTTACTTTAGTTCACACTTTTCCAGTGACGGATTACGTTGAGCATATTGTCATATGCTTATTTGCAAATTCATATATCTTCTTTGGTGAGGTGTCTGTTCACATCTTTTGCTTATTTTTAGCTAAGTTCACTTTCTGTATTGCTACATTTTGAGTATTATTTGCACATCTTGGATGTCTGTATCAGATATTTAAGAAAATATATTATCCAAGTTTGTGGCTTGTGTTTTCATTTTCTTAATAATGTCTTTTGCAGAGCAAAAGTTGCTGTTGTAAATAAAGTCTAACATCAATTTTTTTCATGAACTGCACTTTTGATACTATATCAAAAAAGGTATTGTCAAATACAAGGTAATATATATTTTTAACTCATCTTTTAGAAATTTTATGCATCACATTTTGCATTGAAGTCTGTAATCTATTGTGAGTTGAATTCTGTGAAAGCTGTTAAAGCCTGTGACTAGATTTATTTATTCATTTATTTTGCATGTGTCTGTCCAATTTTTGATTGCTACAGCACCATTTGATGAAAATATTACTATCGTCTCCATTTATTTGCTTTGTTTTATCAAATGCCAGTTGATTATACATACAATTTGCGTGGGTCAATTTCTGAGCTCTCTATTTTTCTTTTATTGACCTATATGCTTATTTGCTCACCAATAATAAGCTGCCTGGATTAATATAACGTCTATGATAAATTCTGAAGTCAGGGAGTGTCAATTCTTCCACTGTGTTCTTCTTCAACCTTGTCCTGACTATTCTGGTTCTTTTGCTTTTCTACATAAACCTTACAATATATGTCTTTATGACCCCAGTGTAGTTTTCTCAAAATTTTTATTGAGAATGTGTTAAATTTATAGATGGAGTTGGTAAGAATCGCATTTTAATAATATTGAGTCTTCCAATCAATTATTTCTAAATGTATTTAGCTCTTCTTTATTTCCTTCAAAAGAGTTTTATAATTTTCTACATATACAAGCTGTACATATTTTTTTAGATATGTATCTATGTATTCCATTTTTTCCTTTGGCATTATTCCAGATTGTTTGTTTTGTTTCAAATTTTATTTATTCATTACTGATTTACAGAAATAGCAAGCATCTTTTGTATATTAGTCGTATATCTTGCAACCTAGCTATACTCATTTATTGGCTTCTGGAATTTTTGTTACTGTAGATTGTTAACGTTGAGTGTTACTGTTATTGTCATTATTGATTATATTGGGTTACAATATATCACTGTACACAATGATAGCTTTAATTCACCGTTTGTATCTGTATGTCTTTTTTCCATCCCTATCATATTCACTAGCTCAGATTTCTGGTAAAATATTATATAAAAGTGGCAAGGCAGGACTAGGACCATATCTAGTCTGATGAGCCCTTCAAAGACATTCTTCATTTCCATTATGGTGCTTTTTTGTTTCCGTTATTCTCTTTTGATTCTCTACTTCTATTACCCTCTATTCAGACATGTGTGCACTTTTCCCTTTGGGGCCCTAACTTATTTTAAACTTGCCATCATAGAACTCTAAAACCTGTGTAATTTCTGAGTCTAGTTCTGGTGCTTGTTTTGCCTCTTATTAATGTGTTATTTCTTACCTTTAGATTGTGTTACTTGCCTTGTAATGTTTGCGAAAAACTGGACATAATGTCTAAAGTAATAGAAAATGAGGTAAAAAGCCTTCAGCCTGAGGTTTTATGTTTATCTGTCTTGGAGCCTGTGCTGTGTTTAATGTTTGCTACAGCTGTAGTTTCCTGGAACTTCAGATTGCTCTGGTGTCTTTGTATATTTGTTTCTCCTTTTGTTGTCTTTGAATCTCCCTAGTAACTTCTTCAGAGTATGCTTATGGCTTTTTCCATTGTAATCAATTGTTATTTTATTAGAGCCTTGTTGATGTAGTGCTAAGATGTGAGAGAAAAACGCATTTATAATCTTATGATTTAATTTTCATTTTTTAGTCGGACTGAGTTTCTGAACTTTGACCTCCAGACGTGTTCCGTAGCCTTTTTATTTTCTTCTAGGTGAGACACAGAGGTTGGGGGAGGAACGCTAATGTTCCTTCCCTGATGTAAATAAACCTCAGGTATAGTGTTTTCCACAGGAGAACAAGCCTGTACTTTAGGGAACTTTTTGGACATTTTCAGAATGGTTACCTTTTCCCTTCCTCTGCACAGATCTTGATAATCTTTTTTTTTTTTATTCAGCACTAGAAACCAGTGTGGCTCCTGGGAGAGAAACCTGTGGAAGTGTGAGACCTTCCCCTTAGGTCTGGGCACCCAGAAGTTTCTCACCTCAGCTTAATCTGCACGGCCTCCAGAAAATCATTTTTAAAATGGCCATTTAAGTGCTCCTTCCTGTTTATGGAGCTAACAATGTATGCTACAGGTGAAATACTCTCAGATGTGATTCTTTATAATTTCAAGGCAATGTTTTTACCTGTGAGCCTCGATTTTCTGACGAACTAACATAAGCCATTATTTATTTTTTCTTGTTGTAAGAATGGGAATGATGGCTTCGAAGCTCGGGAGGTGAAACTGAAACTCAGACTTCTGCACAATCACTTAACATCCTAAGGATCTGTAGGAGTGTTTCACTTCTATTTCATATTTCCAACTAGTGCTTTCTTTGTTTATTGACCAGTCCAAAAGAGGTTTATTAATTGTATTGATCTTTCAATAGGCCACTGTGAATAAACCAATTATTCTCTTGACAAAATTTAAGTTCTCTCCACATTTGCTTATAATAAATGGAGATTTTCACACATATAAAATAATTTAAACCTAGGAATAAGGAGTAGGATCCTTTTGAAAGTTTTGCTTTACATACAAATGTTAGTGTACTTCCCAAGTGGTTTTACCACTTTTCACTCTTATCACCAGTGAATAAGAGTACACTAATCCACATGCATATAAGCATTTACACTGTAGGACTTTTTACATTTTGACAGTCTTGTGGTTGTATAATGGCATATCTAATGGTGATTTTAATTTACATTTCTCTAATTTATGAGGCATACACACACATACACACAGTCTATCAATTATTAGTTTTCTTTGGTAGGTAAGATTCAACTCTACCTGTATGCCATTGTGTGTGTGTGTGTGTGTGTGTGTGTGTGCATTAGAATCTCACTCTGTGCCCCAGGCCAGAGTACAGTGAAATGCTCATGGCCACCACAGCCTTGACCTGCTGGGGCTTAGGGGATCTTCACATTAGCCTTCCAAGTAGCTGGAACTACAGGCATGCACCATCAAGCCCAGCTAATTTTTGGATTTATTGTAGAGACAAGGTCTCGCCAAGTTGCCATGGCTGGTCTTGAACCCATGGGCTCAGGCAATCCTCTTGCTTCTACCTCCCAAAGTGCTGGGATTATAGGTGTGAGCCACCATGCCCGGCTTCTGTATGTCATTTTAAAAACTAGTATAATCTGCACATTTATCAAAATTTGACTATGCTCTTTGTCACGATCTTCTAAAATTTCTAGTGCTGATGTTGAAATCCTTTCCCTTTTTTAAAACACGTCTGGAAGTATGTACATTTAAATGAAATAGAAAGGGATTCAAGTGTCTCTCCCAAAGCAACATATTTTCTCCTACATTGAAAAGTGTGGAATAGCTTTCTGTGGCCAACTGGGATAGTGAATGGTGCAGGTGCAACAGTCACTGAGTACCTGCTAGAGACCGTTGATTCGATTATGCAATATGCACATCAACCTGTCCACCAACTTTAAATAGAAGATGAAGCTTTTACCAGTACTAAAGTGCATAAGGAGAAGAGAGCACAATTTTCCTATTGGAAAATTATATGTCTGTATTGATTCTTTTTTCCTTATTAAAAAGGGAGTGAGTATAAAACAGAACAAATGGAGATGAAAGAGGGATAGACATGCAAGGTTTACGCACATGTGAACTAAGCTCAAACCTGATGTTCAGTTTTCTGAGGTGACTATGTGACATCGATGAGACAGACCTCTCTATGCTAAGGCAGTTGATTCACCTTTTTGTGCAATAAACATTCTCAAAAAAATGTTTGATATATTGTCAGGTGCCCTGATTAGCAGACAGGCTTACAGCAAAAATCAGCAGAGGAATAGGTACAGCTACAAAAGGTTAAGTGGAGGGGAGAAAGAGAACAGACAAGCAAACACAAAATTGTTTGGCAAAGGGACAGAATACTTGCTGTGTGTACTTTGGGCCATCAACTGCTGTTCAGTCCTGTGGAGAATTCTGGAAAGCTGGAAAAGCAGTCTGGGAGCCTGTTGTCTTGTGTCTCCTCATTCATGTAGCCTTGAACCCCTTGGTGTTTTCTTGTATTTTACTTATGGTTTTTAATTTTTTTAAAGTTTTCTTTAAATAAAAATGTGTGCGTCAAAACATCTTTTTCTTTTCTGATACCCATGCTTATAAAAAACACAACTTCTTTTAGAAAATGCTCGGATTGTGGATTCTATACAATTAAAAAGTAAGAATAGAAGGTGATAAGGATATACTAGCAAAGGAAACAGTATAAGCTCTGACTGAAAAAAAAGATAGTTTGCTGAAATAAAAACAACAATGGGGGGGATTGAGTCTAGGTTATTTCCAGGAAAAAGAACATTTCAAAAATGCATTCTTTTTGTTATCTTTTCTCCTCGGCAGTGCAGCTTGCCCAAAGCCCATTGAGCAAAGTCCATGAATGTAGAATTTTGCTAAAGAGATAGACGACCTGAAAAAGAGTATAATCAGTCAAAACCCTTTTATGTGTAAAAAAAAATAAAATATGTTTCTTTGATATTCAATAACAACACCAGAAAAAATTATCCATATGCCTTTCCCTAAAACCTTGTATATGTACTTGAAATTCATTGCATATGTAAAAGTAAAGCTTGGGAAACCCTTGATTTGAAAGCAAAACTAAAACAGAGACCCTAGGTGAAGAGTGATAAAAGCTTAATATGGAAAGTTAAGTCTCATCCATCACCCACTTGTTTTACAATTGGACTCATTGATTATTAAAAGCTGATTTAAACCATTTGACATGCACATCTATTCATAGAACTAAATGAAAACTAATCGCTGCTGAAGCACAGGGTGAGAGGATTCTGGATGCACTGATACCAGATAAATACAGATAGATACGTTTAAGTCATTGTTAAAAATGTAACCATTGCCTAATTTGCTAGTTGGGACAGATTTGCAGTTTCTAAAGAGAGACATCATGGTTTTAATGTCTTTATGTATTTCTCCAGGCAAGAGGCTATAGTCTATGCCACTGGTTGTCATGCATGTATTTTTTTCTTAATTTATTATCAATAAAATTATAATTTTTGATAAGTATATGAATCATTTGCCACTCAGCTAATATTTGTATACGTATAACTATTGTATATATTGTAACAGTAAATGTGGAGGGGCTGATGCAAAGACTGTTATTAACGAGTACCTTACAAAATATAACTTTTGCTTTTCTCATACATGGAATGCTCATTTCCCTTGATATTTCAGTCATATGTTTGCTCTACCTTTTATTTCATTTCTAAAAATACATAAGAAAAAATATTTCGTAGAAGTGTATCTATCATACAAATAAAAGCTGAAACATTACATTGGTAATATTTTGCTATCATAAACTTTCAGTTTACTTAGATATGAAGAATATTTTACAATATTTTAAATACAGGAGTGAATAATCGTCTCCATGCTAGTATTTCCCTGCTTTTTATCCTTCTTTCTCTTATTCTATCTAAGTTTAAATCTTTTAAATAATGTAAGATTTGTCATTAGCTATCCATTCATATTTTCATGAGAATATAATCAGTAACCATAATTGCTTTACCTTCCTAGAGGGAGCCACATTTCGAGGTGGTAACACCATCCTCATGGCATCTACTTGGGCTTTGCTTACATGCAAACCACTGCATCATTTAGAGGAGACACCTTAAAATCAAATTATCAGAAATAGTGTGCTGCAATTTCAAGTACAGTGAAGGTTGCTGTGGTATACCAAGTCTCTTTCTCAACACCTGAGGTAATCTTAAATTGAGGCAATTTTAAAAAATGAATAAAACAGCATGTTGAGATAATTTAGACATTTTTCTGAAAATTGTGTAAAAAATTGCCACTATTCGCTGGCTTATTTGACTCAACAATTTAATAAAATTCGGCCCCCAAGCTTATCAGTATTTGTTCTTTTAACTTTCTGTCAGTGAGAAAAAAAATAGTAAGAGTTATTGATTTCTCTACTAGTTCTAAAAGAAAACAAACTTTTCTAATTTTCTTCATTGATTGATTTTCTTCATTAACCTTTGCAATAACTCAGCTAATTATTAAAGTTGAAACATAGTTAAATAACTTAAAACACGCACTTATTTGATTAGCTTGTAGTTGAAAAATTATAGTTACAGATTCATTTAGCCAAATTTAAAAGTGGAATATTTTAGATTAGAATTTTGAAGTAGTTTGTTAAAATCTAAAGAGAACATTATTTTAAATCTTTTTTAAAAATTAAAATAAAATTTAACTCCCATAAATCATCCTATTTGTAATAGTTATTTCTATTGGGATGACAGAAAGTGAAAAAGCCAAATGCCCACAACTTCTTTTAGTTCTGTAGTCTTCAAGTTGAATAACAAACAACAACAATCCACAGCTCCTTTTTTTCCCTTCATGTGCCTTGTCTTCAATGTACCCTTGTCTATACCCTGTCTACATATACTCTACTATAATGCTTTACAAAATTGTGCTTTATTTTGCAGATCACTTAACTGGATATTACGTTGATGCTGAAGTCCAACTGGCTAAACTCAGAGTAAGTATTATCTCCCTTTTACTGGGGACAGTACTCTTGGAAGGTCTAAAATAACTTTGTACCACAGCTACAACACATCTATTTCCTAAAATGCTTAAGAAATGTATGAAAATATTTAAAGATGGTAATCATAAAAGTAAAAATTCAGGAAGAATGCTAACAAATTTTGTAAAAGAAGTAATTTATTGTTTGTACCAAATCTTGGGTAGTATTGTCTATAGACGAATTAAATAAGTGTTGTGAAGAGTCCCTAAAGACAATGGCATAAAAATATATATGTTAAAATACATGGTTAGCATCCACTTAATTTTTAAAATTGTATCTCATTGAGTTGAGTAAAAAATTATATATAATGTATATATGATGTATGTGTGAGTGTATGTGTGTGTATAGGTGTGTGTGTGTGTGTGTGTGTATATATATATATATATATATATATATAAAGTGTGTACTGAGAGTACATATACATAATGTACTGGTTACCACAATCAAATTAATTGACATGAGCACCACCATCTATGGATACTATTTTTTGTGTAGGTATATGTGTGGTGAGGAAACTTAAAACTCAGTTGAAACAGGTCCAGTGTCCCCACAGAAATTGTGCAGCTTCTTTTTGAGTAAACAGAAAAATTGATCCTTCCAGTCTCAAAGCTTGAAACTTATATTTGTCTTGCCTGAGTTCCTCTCTTGGAAACTGACCATCAGTCCTCCCAGAGCTTATCAAGGAACTGAAAATTACCAGGTCACCACTGCATCTGGACTGTGGGACACCAGACCCCTCATTTGTCTTGATTACCTAACTGACGATCTATCCGCTGTCTCTTGCTCATATCCTCCTCCTTAAACCTCACTCATTCCTGTTTGTTTTGTTTTTGTTTTTTCACATAGCTACATTCCTTGCCTACTACATATACCTCAATTTTAGCTGGGAGAGATTTGATTTGGTGTTTGGCTCCTTTATCTCCACCAGTCACTCAAATAAAAATCTTTTTTTCCTGGCAATAGTCATTATCTCAATGATTGGCTTTCTGTTGCACAAGCAATGGGACTTAGACCAAATCCCTGGTGTTTCAGCCACATGCTCTCTTACCAAACTCTAAGTAAACAGTATAGCATCCTTAACTATAGTCATTATGGTGTACATTAAATTCCAGAATGTATTCATCTTATAACCACAATTTTGTACTTGTGCATCATATCCATCCATTTCTCAGCCCTTGGCAACCACCATTCTACTCTCTGCTTGTATGAGTTTGATTTTTTTGTCCTTCTCTGGTTTGCTTCACTTAGCATTATGTCCTCCAGATTCATCCATGTTGTCACAAATAACAGGATTTTCTTCTTATCTATGTCTGTAAAACATTTCAGTGTGTCTGTAGATCAAATTTTATCAATTCGTCCTTTAGTAGACAGTTTGTTTTCACATATGTCTATTGTAAATAAAGTTACAATGAACATTAGAGTTGCCTATTGTAAATAGTATTACAATGAACATAAGAATTCAGATAGTTCTTTGACATACTTAGAGATATTTTATTTTCTTTAGATATATACACGGAACTGGAATTGCTGAATCATATGGTAGTTCTATTCTTATTTTCAAAAAACTTTATATTGTTTTTCTTAATGTCTGTATCTATTTACATATTCACTAACAGTATAAAAGGGTTTTCTTTTCTCCACACCTTAATCAACATTTATGTTTTTTGTTTGTTTGTTTGTTTGTTTATTTCAGCAACTCTAGGAGGGTACAAATGGTTTTTGGTTACATTGATGCATTGTATAATGATGCAGATGTCCGAACTTTAAATGTTCCAGCCACCTACATCTGTGTACATCGCTTGTTATTGCTTGTCTTCTTGATAATAGCCATCCTAACAAGGATGAGGTAATTTATTAATGGAGTTTTGATTTACATTTCCCTGATGATTAGGGATGACTCCCACAATTTCATATACCTGAGACCATTTCTATGTCTTCTTCAGGAAAATGTCTATTGAAGTCCATTTTCCATTTTTAATTTGAGTTATTTGATCTTTTAATTGTTTTATAATTGAGTTGTGTGAGTACCATTTATATTTTAGATGACAACACCTTAATATATTTATGGGTTTTAAATCTTTTCTCCCGTTTTGTAGGGCCCTTTCATTTGTTAATTATTTTCTTTGCTGTGCAGAAGTGTTTTCATTTAATGTAATGCCATTTTCTTATCTTTCGCTTTTATTGCTTGTGCTTTTGATGTTATATGTAAAATATACTTGGAAGACAAATACCGGAAGGATTTTCCTTATGTTTTCTAGTAAAAGTTGTATAGTTTTACGTCTTACATTTAAGTGTTTAATCCATTTTGAGTTACTTTTTTATGTGGTGTCAAATAGGGTTTCAATTTTATTATTTTGCATGTTAGAAAGTCAGTTTTCTCAACATCATTTATTGAAGATACTATGCTTTCTTTATTGAGTATTCATGGGCCTCTTGAAAAAAGTTAGGTGGCCATGTATGTGTGGATTTATTGTCTATTTTTATGTTAATACTATACTGATTTGAGTAATACAACTTTGTAATGTAGTTTGAAATCTGGGGTGTCATATTCCAGCTTGTCTTTTTCTTTCTCTAAATTGCTTCGGCTGTTTATGGTCTTTTGGGGTTCCATATACATTTTAGGATTTTTAAGAATTTCTGCAAAAAGTGCCATTGGAATTTTTTATAAGTAATGTATTGAATTTATACACTGTTTTGGGTAATGTAGACGTTTTAGCAATATTAAATCTTCTATTCCATCGGGACAAAACATATTTCTATTTATTTGTGTGTTTCAAATTTTTTTAAATGAATGCTTTATAGTTTTCATTGTAAAGATCATTCACCTTTTTGGCTAAATTTATTCCTAAGTATTTTATAATTTTTTACATCATTGATATTTTTTCTCTTTGTTTTGATTTTTTTTTTTTTTTTTTTTTTGCAAAGAGTAAAAGGAGAAGGAGATACTTCTAATCAGCAGCCTCCCTGTAGTAGGGCTCCTGCTGTAGGATAAGTCCCTTTTCTCTTTTCCTCTCCTGAGTAAAATGTTTAAATTGTCTTGTATTTCTCCCTTTAGATCTTTCCTAAAGTTGTGGTTATCCCATGTGACCCGTTATGAAAGTTAGCCTCCATCTGTGACTCCTGTCACTCCCTTCCCTTGGCAGCTGCCTCCCTTTTGAAGGTGTCCCAATTGACCTCCTTAGGATTAGGGGATGGAAAACAGATGAAACAAGGAAATTCAGCAATGTAGAGATTGCAGATCCCAGCAGCACTGTTTTCTGTGAGATCCCACAGCTTCTTGGGAAGAAGGTGTCCTTCTATTTAGAGAAGCATACAAAGTTCAGCACACACCCACCCCCCCAACCCCCAGCACAGTGCCCAACACATAGGAGTCTCCCAGCTCCTCCTATGAAGATTTCACCAAGCTCCTGGCTGTGCCACTCTCCTGTTCCAAAACATCGCAACATGAATTAGAACCTTTGAATGATTTAGCCAATTTGACTCTAACTGTAGTTTCCATTTGGTAGAGTGATAGCAATGATGGTTGCCCCTCTTGTCAGTAGTAGGGCTGGCAATCTGTGTACCTGGAGAGGATGCATCTTTTTGAGGGTAAGAATTTAGGGTTCAGAGTCTTAGCTATGGTAGACAGATGCAACAGGTAGTGGTGCACAGGTGCATGGACACTGGCAAAAAGAGACAGAACCATCCCAGATGGTTTTAACCAAGTGGAAGACCCTGTTAGTGAGTCATGAGCACCTAAAGGCATTTGCTTCCTTTCTCAAGGTCATGACCACCACACACCCTGCTTGCTGCCCCAAATCACTGCTGTGATTTCCATTTCTCACTTGGCCTTGAGGTCTTTTTGTCAAGGGTGGTAATAGCCAAGGCATCCACTCTCTAAGAGAACCCTGATCAGAGGAAAAGTTAAATTTGTGTATGTGTGTCAAATGGTATACAATAAGATAAAACCAAAACACATGCAACAGAAGAAATTTATTACAGGTTCCAGAGAGGTTAGAGGTGCTGATGAGAGTTCTGACAAGAAGCTAGGAGGTGTCGGGAGCTCAATCAGTTGACTGGAATCAAGAAGCAGAGAAAAGCTGTGGAAGTAGGCCTTGATTAAGGTCCATGGGTGTTATCCTTTAGGCTTTCCTGAGAGAGTGGTAGATTGGCTAGTCTAAAGAACATATGTGTGGATTTTCCGGAATGATGGCAGCAGAACAGGTCAAATTGTGAGAGTCTCTGCAAAACCGAGTGTCCATAAAGACTCTCTGCATGAGCAGATGTGAGCCGGTGGGTGAGTTAAAGTCCATCTGAGGGGAGACTTGGGTTCATGCACATAGGGCTCTCCTCTGGTAGTGAGTGAACCCCCCTCCCCCCACTGCCCTGAGATTGGACCCCCTGATGTGCCAGATCAACTGCTGTTCTCAGTGCTTTCCTGAGAAGAGGCAGTGGAAAAAAGCTGAACCTCACCAACTGGCACCCGGCCCTCACCTGTGACAGCAGAGCAGCATGAGCCCCAAGATCCGTGGAGAGAGCAGATCATGGAAAGCTGGAAAGGAGCCCTGCCACTGGGGAGGAAATGCCAACTGGTGCCATTTCTCTGTCCAGGGACCAGGCAGAGACCTGCATTGCCCCACTCGGCTCCTCCCAGCCTCCAACCTGGGACCTCAAAGTTATCTCCTCATCAAACTCAGAGAGGCAGACTCCTATCTCCCACACCGGAACAGGCATAGACATGTTAGATCTGAGTGGGAGACTTGGCAGAAGTAGCAGTAAGCCAGGTGAGTCCAGATCTGATCCACCCTCCTCCCACATTAGTCCCTGGGACATCTGACCCACACTAAGAGCTACCATATCAGGCTATGCTGAGGGCAGAGAAGAGGGACTGGAGATCAGAGCTCAAAGGAAGTTGAAGTTACAGGAACAAACTCAAAGTGAGTTTTGTTTTTGGGGGTTTTTGTTTGTTGTTTGTTTGCTTTTGTGCTTTTTTTGTTTCATTTTTTGTTTTCAGTATTTTTCTATTCTCTTTCTGCTTTTGGTTACGTTTTTGTACTTGCCTTGTTTCTTTTTTTAATGCTTTTTTTTTAGACTTGTTTACATGTGGGCATTTTTGAGGCAGAATACATCAGTGAGGGGGTGTGTTGATTTGTGTGTTTGTATGATTGTCTGTATTTGTGTGTGTGTGTGTGTGTGTGTGTGTGTGTTGGAGTCTCACTCTGTCACCCATTCTGGAGTGCAGTGGCACACTTATGTCAACCCCAGCATCAACCTGCTGAACTCCGGTGATCCTTCCACCTCAGCCTTCCAAGTAACTGGAAATACAGGCATGCAATACCACGCCTGGCTAATTTTTGAATTTTTGTAGAGACGAGGTCTCACCAAGCTGCCCAGACTGCTCTTGAACCTGAGTGCTCAGGCAATCCACTCATCTAGACCTCCCAAAATACTGGGATTACAGGCTCAACCACTGAGTCTGGCTTTTATTTTTTTACTTTTCTGTCTTTGTTTGTATCTCTGTTCATTTGTTAGTTGGTACATCTGTCTGTTTTCCCACTTCTTCTTCTTCTCTTTCTCCACCTTCCTCTCATTTTCCTCCTTCCTTTTTCCATTCATTTCCTTTTTCTAATTTCATTTTGCTTTCAAGGGGCAAACATTTACCACCACTGCATGGATAGATCGCAAGGCAGTAGGAAGTGGGTTCCAGGGGGCCCACACAACTGTCAGTGGATACTGGGATCTGCAAATAGTTTCTGAATTACAACTCTCCCCCCAATTAAATCTCAAAATTGCAAATATAAAAGATTATCAGAGACTACTATGTGCACTCATATGGAAGCAAAATTGAGAACCAAAAGGAAATGAAAGTGTTCTGATATCATGTAGCATCTCCAGGTTGAAAAAGAAGAAATCAGGACCCTAAATAGACCAATAACAATCCTGGAAATTGACTATGACATAAGAAAACTACCTACAAATAAAAAGTCCTGGACCATATAGCTTTCCAGTGGAATTCCACAACACATACAAGGAGGAACTGTTTTCAATCCTACTGAAAGTATTTCAGGCAATTGAGAAAGATGGAAATCTCCCCAAGTCACATTATGAAGATAACATCATATTGATACCCAAACCACATAAAGACCCAACAAAGAAAGAGAACTAAGTCCAATATCCTTGATGAATATAATGCTAAAATTCTCAAATCCTAGCAAACCAGGTCCAACAACACAACTCAATCATCCACTACAACCAAGATGACTTCACCCCCTGGATGCAGCGCTGGTTCAACATTCACAAGACCATAAACATAATTAAATACATCATCAGATGTAAAAACAAAAACCACATGATTATATCATTAGATACAGAAAAAGCTTTTGATAAAATCCAGCACCGCATCTTGATAAAAACCCTTGAACATCTAGGCGTATATGGGATATACCTCAAAATAGTAAGAGCCGTCTATGAGAAACCCAACATACTGCAAAACAGAAAGAAATTGGAATCATTTCCCCTGAAAACTGGAACAATACAAGGATACCCACTCTCACCCCTCCTGTTCAACATAGTGCTTTAAGTCCTTGCTAGAGCAAATAGACAAGAGAAGGAGATCTGAGGTATTCAAATAGGAGAAGAGGAAGTCAAGTTATCCTCTTTTGCAGATGACATGATTCTATACTTCAAAAACCCAAGAGAATCTGTCAAAAACCTCATTGCACCAATAATGGACTTTGGCAAAGTCTCAGGGTATAAAATAAATGTGCAAAAGACAATTGCATTTCTAGACACCAACAATAAACATACAGAATCCTAATTAAAATCCTAAATAAAAAGCACAATCCCATTCACAATAGCCAAAAATAAATAAATTTATAAATTGAAATACCTTGGCATCTCCCTAACCAGAGATATGAAAGACCTTTTCAATGAAAACTACAAAACACTACTTAAAGAAAAAAAAAAGATGACACAAACAAATGGAAAAATATTCCATGTTCATGAATTGGAAGAATCAACATTGTTAAGATGTCCATCCTACCCAAGGCAATTTACAGATATAATGCAATACCCACTAAATTACCATCAGCATTCTTCTCAGACCTAGAAATGACAATAAAGGAATTCATTTGGAAACATAAATGACCATGAAACACAAATAGCCAAAACAATCTTCAGGAAAAAAAAAGCAGGAGGTATCATGTTCCCAGACTTTCAACTTTATTACAAACCTACAATAATCAAAACAGCCTGGTATTGGTACATGAACAGGCATATAGACCAATGGAACAGGATAGAGGTTACAGAAGCAAAACCTCAATTCCTCAACCAACTCATCTTCAACAAAGCCTCCACCTTCAATGACTGGGGAGAGGAGAGTACATTCAATAAATAGTGCTAGGAAAACAGACTGACCACATGCAAAAGATTAGAACAAGACCCTTATCTATCACTTTACACAAAAATCACTTCTAAACGGATCAAAGACCTAAATGTAAAACCTCAAACTATAAGAACCTTAGAAAATGCAGAAGACACCCTTATGGAAATAGGAACTGGTAACCGGTTCCTGATCAAAACCCCAAGTGCCCCTGCCATAAGAAATAAGATAGATAAGTGGGACCTCATCAAACAGACAAGCTTCTGCAAAGCCAAAGAAACCATCAAGAGAGCAGGGAGACAGCCCACAGACTGGGAAAAAAAAAATTTGCCAACTGTATATCTGATAAGGCCTAACATATAGGATTTACAAGGAACTCAAACATGCCAAAAAACAAAGGCCCATTACAAAGTGGGCAAAAGATATGAATAGACATTTGTCAAAAGAAGACATACAAGCAGTCCACAGATACATGAAAAAATGCTCAGCCTCCCCCAGTCAGGATGGTCATCACTAATAACTCAAAAAAAAAAAAGTGCTGGAGAGGATGCAGAGAAAAGCGAGCACTTCTACACTGCTGGTGGAAGTGTAAACTAGAACAGCCTCTGTGGAAAACAGTGTGGCAATTTCTAAAAGATCTAAAAATTGACATTCCATATGATCCTGCAATCCCTCTACTGGGAATATACCCAGAGGAACTCAAATCACTCGACGAAAGAGATACCTACCCACGCGTGTTTATTGCAGCATTGTTCACAATAGAAAAAACATGGACCCAATCATACTGCCCATTGAAAGAGGACTGTATTTTAAACAATGTGGTACACATACATGATGGAATATTATGCAGCCATAAAGAAGGACAAAATTATGAACTTCACAGCAATTGGATGAACTTAGAGTCTATAATACTGAGTGATCTATCACAGAAACAAGGGCCAGAGTATCACATGTTCTCACTCATAAGTGGACCTTGAGCAATTATCATAATACTATAAGAAAAGGAATGTCAATGGTGGGAAATTGCCAGCGGGCGGGGGTGGGATTGGCAGTAATGAGATTCTGTCAGGAGAGTGGGGACACACCTCATCAACAAGGGTATCTGCATATTGAACATTTGTATACCTAGCCCTCAATTGTACCTCACATCTATATAATAAAAAAAAATTAGAAAAAAAAAACCCGGGCTCGGTGGCTCAGCCTGTAATCCCGTGCCTTGGGAGGCTGAGGTGAGTGGATTGGCTGAGCCCATGGGTTCGAGACCCGCCTGGGCAGGCGAAACCTCATATCTACAATAAGTCAAAAAAATTAGCCGGGCATGGTAGCGCACGCCTGTAGTTCCAGCTACTTGGAAGGCTGAGGTGGAAGGATCGCCGGAGCCCAGAAGGTCGAGGCTGTGGTGGCCGGGAGCGGCCACTGCACTCCAGTCTGGGTGACAGAGTGAGACTCCAACTCAAAAAAAAAAAAAAAAATAATATACGTGAGTACTTGTTATATGACTCTGTTTTCATCATTAGATTTCATCACAGTCAGCAGCTGTGAGAGGTATCAAGTTTTAGTTACTGAGATGAGGAACAAGCAGGCTATATTGAAAGCAACCACAAAGGGAGGAGAAGTTATAACTAGGCCAAAAGCGACGGGTTCAAATGGGTTTGAAACAACTTAGGCCAGGTCTAAAAATGGATGCTGAGGCAGCAACTGGATCATACAAATATGACACAAGAATGTGATAATGATATGCCTTTAGTTGTCTCACATCAGAAAACATGTGCTTAAAAGCATCAAAAGGTGGGCAAAGTGTTGTGCGACTCCATGACCTGTTCTGCCGACACTGCTATGTGGCCCTTCTTGGCTGCCCGCACACCTGCAACACTGCAGTGAATTCAGAGACAGCGAGGTGGAGAGCCCAGCCCGGCACCTGCCCCAGCGGGTCACAGTTCCTCTCTGTGAGTGGCCAAGTGGTTCGCAGAGGAAGCATATCAGTTACATCTGTCCCTCCATCCCCTGCAGCCCTCACCTCCTCCAGCCCTGGGAAGCAAACTCCTGCCACCCAAAAGGTTGGTGACCACTGAGGAGTCGCCCGTACAGCTGACTGGGAGGCACTGTGGAGTGCCATACCCTTTCTGCACCATCTCCCTCCTCTCCCACTCACTCACTCATGACACAAAAGGCTTGGGGCCAGCTGAGGCCACACATTCCATCGCCAGACTCTGGACCGACTCCACACAATAGCAAAACCATGGAACCAACCATGTTGTACACTAAAAGTAGACTGAATTAAAAAAATGTGGTACATATACATGATGGAATACTACACAACCATAAAGAAGGACAAAATGACAACATTCATAGTAACTTGGATGGACTTAGAGTCTATAATACTAAGTGATCTATCACAGAAACAACGGCCTGAGTATCACATGTTCTCACTCATAAGTGGACCTTGAACATTTATCATAATAGTATAAGAAAAATATTGGCAGTAGTGGGAAACTTCATCAATAAGATACCTGATCTCAAACCAGGTGAAGTGGGGACCAAAATGAGGCCCAAATTTTACCTGCACAATGACCATTTGTAAACCTAACCCTGAATTATACGCCACATCTTTAAAATAAAAAAAAATGTAAAGCATAAAAGGGATAATGTAAACTATAATTACATAAATTTAAAATAGAAACACAATAGCTCAGATCAAGTTGAAGACATTTTAAAAAATAGAAATACCAGATTGAGAAACATTTCTGGAAGGCATCAGAAAGTTAAAAAATAGAAATAGTAAAAAATATGTATTTAAGAAATCAAACTTGAGCGAATGGATGGATAGATACAGATGTGCTAAGACAAATATAGCAGTATTTTAATTTTGGAATATAGGTGGATGGCATATGTGTATACACTAAACAATGCTTTTAACTGTTTATCTAATTGTAAGTGCACATAATAAATTTTGAAGTAAGTAAAGATGAACTTAATTGAATAACTAAGTAATAGGACTTTCAGTTAGAGAACATTTGTAATGGAGAGAAGAAAATGTGCTCATAAATAATGGAAATAATGAACATACGTTTTATAAAATTTAATAAATAGGGAAAAACTTCATATTCAAATATAAAAATTAACAACATCAATGAAAAAAATAAATTTATAAGGTTTCCACAAAAAAAAGACAAAATATCGAGGAAAGAACAAGGTCAAATTAACATAAGTACTCTACAGATATATTACGTATAAGAGCTCATTAGAGAAATATGTTTAGACATTAAAAAAATCTAATAATTTGATATCAAGCTGTCATTTCAATGTGAGATAATAAAATTATTCTCAAGCAGAGAGGATCTCAAAAAGTTTGCCTTACAAAGACATAGTACTTCAACCTATGCCCAAAGACATCCAAGATGTCCTTGAAAGACACATCTAAACAAGGAGCAAAACCTACAGGAGATTCTACAGTGGTATGGCAAGGGTCATCAACTACCATGATGAAAATATATTTTGATTTTCTGGTAAACAAATATTTATGTCACATGTTAAAATGCGTCTATAGACAGCTATTTCCTGGAAGGCAAAGGCTTGAACTCACTCTTACAGTGCTTTGCTCATAATGATAGGTCTGTGCATACTTAGTGAGTGAGTCAGAATCAAATCTGAAGAAAATATTAAATGTGTTCATGTAAGTCTGTTGAAAGAGCTACTGATGAAACATAGTGCCTAGCCCAGTGCCCAATCTTAGTAGACATACGGCAAGCACTGATGGAATGACTGAATGATTGCCAGGCCCCACTGAATTTGTGAATGGACACTATGAGTAACACTCAAGCCAGCAGTGCCGAATCCACAATCAAAACATGGCAGGAATGCAAAGAGGCGCTTGAGTGGGGAGAAAGGGAACAGATGTAAGTTCGTCATCTCGTTTAATTATAGGTGTAAAATGAAGAAAAAAACCTAAGCAGGCTCATCTAAAATTAAATATTAAAACAGATATCGGGCCATATTTCAGCATTTTCTATTTAAAATATCCTCTAAACTCTGCAAAGCATATCACACACAAAATTCAACCTATATTTTGTCATGCTACTAATTTGTTTTAACCTACAATTCTGTTGTATTTATGTCCCAACATATGTTCCCATTGATGGTTAATTGTATGAACATAAAGTTCACACATAGATCATTAATGTCAAAACTGCTGAACAATAGCAATAAACCCTATAAGGAAACCTCAACCGAAAAATCCAAAAGCATAAATTAACCAATCTGCTCAATATATTCCAATTATAACTGAAAATCCCTATCTAATTTTGACCAGCCAAAAATACAGTCCAAATCCCGTGAAATCTCCTCCCCATGAACACACTGAAACAGTATAGTATTTTAACATGATTGTAACAGAATTTTGGCATTTAAATTTAAATAGATTAACAGAGGCAGAAACACACTTAGTAGTACCAACCCCTGAAATTGATCTGTTATTCAAATGAGCAAAGACTAACTAAGGAACATAACAAGGGAATAGCAATAAGTGCTTAGCTCTGAGATGGAAATCGTCATTCAGCAATCTTTACCTCCCTTTCTAAAGTGATCCCATGAACAATGATAATTTATTAATGTTGTATTCTTCATCAGGCCTATGACATTTGGACATAGGGAAATCTATGTCTCACTTTTAGTAGAAGAATAATGTGAATAGGTAAGTAGCTTTATTAGCTCTAAGAAAATAAAAAAATCAAAATGACTCTAAGTGAGCTAGCAATATCCATCCTCCCCAAAGGAGTTACAAACAGTTACTTTGCAATAAATTACTTCAGACAAATTATGTAACCTTTCAAATCAGCCATAAACCCGCCTGAAGGATTTGTCCGGCCTGACTGTATTTTTTAGCTCCCACTGCTGTCTTCAGTAGTTTGTGAGTGAGTCCAGTCACCAAATCACAAGGAAGGTTTAATGGTAAGTTTGAAATCACCCTCCACCTGCCTTTATTCTCAGCCATCTAACACTACAGACATAGCTGGGAAAACTTACAGAAGCAGATAACACTGCACCATTGTGTCTTTAGCTCTGCATCAGAAATGTAATTTCTGGAAATACCAAGTTTGCCTGAACCTTCAACTTATAGGACTTGGATTTATAATGTCACTATACTCATCCAATAAATAAAAACAAACACATTTCATAATGATGAGTTATTTATAGGCAAATCATTTGAGTGCTTTGGTTAAAGTAGGAACTTTCACTGTGGTGGCATTTGCTCAGAAAAGTCAGAAACAAACTACACACAATATATAAATCTGACAGTGCAATTAAGTTTCAAAAAAAAAATCTCACCTGTAGCTGATTCAGAGAAAAGAACATTTTCCCCAGGATCAAATTGTTCCTTACGATGGAATAAATGTTAATCTGTCTTATTTCTCCCAATTCATTGATGTTAAAGTTCAGACCTAACCTAGATTCATCCTTGGTGGATATGTTTCTAATTGGGATGTGTCTATCCTAAGTCCTTCCTCCCCTCCTTCACTGGTACCCCATCTTGGCCTACCCTACTAACTGAGCCCCCTGTGTCCCGTTTTTATACCCTTCACTCAATTCTCAACACAGCGATCAGTGAGCCCTTTATCAAGGGAGTCTGATCATGCCATCCTTCTTTTCAATATTCTCCAGGGGCTCTTCATTTCAATCAGTGTTAAGTGTTAAAAGCCCCAGAGTGACCTGCACAAAGGATGAGCACTGTGGCAATGTTTGTCTGGGGAAATCAGCTCACACTTGTGTTCCAGTCATAATTATTAATTCACCACCCTTTTATTCTTAAAAGTGTCCCTGGTTGGCTGCTAGACTGTGTGGCTGGTCTCCCTCAGGGCCCTATATAATCTGCCTCTGGTACAGTTTACCTCTCTGACCTCATCATTGCAACCATCTCATGCCTCTGCTTTCAGAGACACTCTTTGCTGTTCTTTGATCATGTGAGGGAAGATCTTTCTCTGCTGCCTTCCATTTACTTTTCCCTGGGCCTGGACTACTCATCCCTTGGTTCCGCACAGCCTTCTTTCTCAGCAATTTCAAGCCTTTACTTAAATGCAATATTCTCAATGTGCCTTCCCTTGCAACCCATTTCAAATTGTAATCCAACTCCATTTCCACCCTACTACTCCCATCTTTCTTCCTACTGTTATTTCTTTCGAGCATTCATCAACATCTGTCCATTTGTGTCCATGAGAACCAAAGGTCCCTGCGGGGGGAGATTTTGATTTATTTACTGTGATTTTCGTAGTGTCTTGCACATGGTAGATGTTCAGTAAATAAATATTCATTGAAAGGACAGAGAAAATAAACTAATGAATAAATCGGCATATTAACTGGCTCCTGACGCTTTGAATTTCATTTGGAGTTTTCTGATGTTTACCCTTGCCTGTGCATCAAGAGGTATGCTCTAGACTGGTGGTTTTCTTTCTTTCTTTCTTTCTTTCTTTCTTTCTTTATTTATTTTTGAGTTGGAGTCTCACTCTGTCGCCCAGAGTGGAGTGCAATGGCCGCTCCTGGCCACCGCAGCCTCTACCTTCCGCCTCAGCCTTCCAAGTAGCTGGAATTACAGGCGCGCGCTACCACGCCTGGCTAATTTTTGATTTATTGTAGAGATGAGGTCTCACCAAGTTGCCCAGGCGGGTCTCGAACCCACGGGCTCAGGCAATCCACTCACCTCAGCCTCCCAAGGTGCGGGATTACAGGCTGAGCCACCAAGCCTGGCTGACTGGTGGTTTTCACACTTACCTGAAGAATTCCTCCTAAGGAAAAATTACAGAAAATCAACAAAATTATTTATAGGAGATCACTATGTTGCAAAAAGAAAACTTCTTTAAAATATAATTGTTTAGTTTAAATGGCATTCCAATTTTGCATCATGTTACATGATTAATACATAAACACCGTTTTATTGTACTTATTATTAATTAAAATCCAGGCCCATGATTATGAATTAGTTAATCTTGAGGCTTTCCATTCCTGAGACAGTATCAGGTAGAATCCCAGAGAAACTCTTAAAAATGTGCACCAGGAGAGGGATACAAGTATATAGGCATCATTGTTAATATTTACAATCACAAAAAGGTAAATACCCAATGAGAAGAAGTTGACAAATACAGAGATAGTCTCATCATGGAGTACTTTATGTAATTGAAGATGAATTACTCAATTTGTAGTATAATAAACTAAATTTTGATTGAACAAAGCATGTTATAAATTAATGTATACAGGATCTATTCGATAACCATTTATTGACTACCTACAATTTTCTCTTGATGCATAAAATTCTCATCAGAGAAGATATTCAGCAAGGTAAGTAATTTGTTTATCTAATTAAGGGAGATTGTGTTACAGAGGAAAAAGAGGATTCGATAAAGGCTAGTTGTGGGGTGTGGAAAAGAAAGCTCAAGAATGTTGAAAGTAACATTTTTTGGTCTGAGTCACTAGAAAGGCAGAGATGTAATCAGCATCAAAGAGAGATTGTGGAAGGAACATGTTGAGAAGATGTGACGTTCAGTTTTGAATATGTGCCTCTTTGTTTATTTAAAATGTAGTAGTCCTATTTTATATACACTTTGCTTTCTGAATCTCAGGATACATAATTGAAGTCAATTCTGGGAAAATCAGCATCATTAATTCTTTGATACTGCATCTCGCCTAATTTCTTTCCTCTAGCATTTTAAAAATTAACTTACCAAATATTCTGACTTTAATTTCTAACCTCCACACCAACCAGAGTCATTTTTATTTTTTCACTTTCTTATATTTCTATGTAGTTTCTTGTCTAATTTCTACTGATTTGTCTTCTATTTCACTAGTTCTCTATTAATCTATATCTAATCTGCTGTTAATAGTTTCCTTCACTTCATAAATACATATATACATGCACACACACACATTTATAGAATTTTTCTTTTTGAGTTGGTGTCTCACTCTGTCACCCAGACTGGAGTGCAGTGGCACGTTCCCGGCCACAGCAGCCTCAACCTGCAGGGCTCCGGCAATCCTTCCGCCTCAGCCTTCCAAGTAACTGTAACTACAGGAGTGCGCTATCATACCCGGCTAATTTTTTTTTTTTTTTTTTTTTTTTTTTTTGTTTACTGTAGAGCCGCGGGCGCACCAAACTGCCCGGTGGGTCTCGAACCCGCGGGCTCAGGCAACCCATTCCCCTCAGCCTCCCAAAGTGCTGGGATTACAGGCTGAGCCACCGAGCCCGGCCTAGAATTTTTGTTTGGCACTTTTCCAAATATGTTCATTTGTATTCTGATGTATTTGATATTTATTTCAATTTGTTTTAATTTTTAAATACTTTATAACATGTATTTATATTTACATTTTATATTATTTTTCTGATGATTCTGTTGTCTATTTTGAAAGGTAATAATAATTTTATTGCATTTTAACATTTTGTGATCATGTGTTTTCCCTTAAATTAATTTTTTATATAATTATTAATGAAATACTGCACAGAGATTTCAGTTACCTTTTAATCCATTTTTCCTGATGATAGCGTCTTATGAAAACATTGTATCATCAAGTCCAGATATTGACGTCGGCACCGTCACACGCCAAAGGTTTCCACCATCCCCAGAATTCTTCATGTTGCCTTTTTTCAGCCACGCTGGCTCCCTTCTCTCATCTCTCCCTGAACTGCACTAATCACAATTTTGTCCACTTAAGCATGTTATATGAATGAAATTGCATCGTATATAATTTCTTGAGACTGGTTTCTTTCACTTAGTATAACTGCATGGAAATTCATTAACGTTATTGCATGAACCAGTAGTTTGCGTTTTTGTTATTGATGAATAGCATCACATGATGTGGATTACCCCAGGAACCACTCACACACTGAAGGAGATCTGGGCTTTTTCCAGGTTTTGACTATTGCTACAAAGCTGTCATGAACATTAATAAACAGGTTTTTGAGTGACTGTAAGTTTTGATTTCTCTTAGATTTGTCCAACAGTGCAATTGCTAGACTATATAGTTGTTTCATGTTTAGTTTTTCTCAAGAAATTTGCTTAACGATTTCTTTGAGTGCTCTGAATTTACCTGATCACCAGCAGTGTATGAGTTTTCCAGTTCCTCTGCATCCTTACCAAAATTTGGTGCTATCACCTTTTAAAAAAAATACTTGGTTTATTCCAACAAGTCCTATGGCTTTGATTTGCATTTACCTGGTGGCTAATGGCATTGGATACCTTTGTATGTGGTATATAAATATATATAATCTTCAGTGAAATCCTTGTACATAATTTCTAATTGTTGTTATGTTGATTTTTAAAAATATTCTCCTGTTGAGTTTTGAGAATTCTTTATATATGTTGTAAATACTAGTTATTTGTCATACATGCATTTGCAAATACTTTCTTTCAGTCTATAGTTTGTCTTTTCATACTCCTGATAAGGTCATTTGCAGAGAAAATTTGTTTAATTTGCATTCCTTCAAATTTATCAACTTTCCTTTCAATGATTTTGCTTTTGGTGTTATGAATAACATTACTTTGCTTAGCATTAGATACCAAATATTCCCCCATAATTTTTATTCTCTAAAAGTGTTATAGTTTTTATTTTACGTTTAAGTCCATACTCCACTTTGAGTTGATTTTTATATAAAGTGTAACATTTTGAGAGAGGAGAAAGGAAAAAACCATGTAGACCGATTAGGGCAGGTCCCAGTAAAAACTTCAGCTGCAGCTGGGCGTGGTGGCTGAAGCCTGCAATCCCAGCACTTTGGGAGGCCAAGGCGAGAAGATTGTCTGAGCCCATGGGTTCAAGACCAACCTGGGCAACATGATGAGACCTTGTCCTACAATAAATTAAAAAAAAAAATAGCCAGGCGTGATAGCACACTCCTGTATTTTCGGTTGCTTGGAAGGCTGAGGTGGAAGGACCACTGGAGGCCAGCATGTGAACACTGGGGTGGCCGTGTGTGTGTCACTGAACTCCAGCCTGGGCAATGGAGTGTGACTCCAACACAAAAAAAAAAAAAAAGTCAGCTGTAAGTCCCAAGTACTGGAGGGAGAACACCTATTTCCAGGTATGTGGACTTCCTCTTTCTCATGCTTCTTCTTGGAGGGCCCTTCCCAAACCTCTCCTGATTGGAGCATTTCAATCCCACACCATGGTGCCTCTCTCTGATTGGTGCTGTCACCAACCAATCAGCATGATTTCGAGACTATAGAAATCCCTGACTGCCTCGGCATGGTGGGCAATTTTCCTTCAGGTGTCCTCCTCCTGCTCGGAGATTTTCTGTCTTTTAATAAATTCCTACTTACTTACACATTGGAGTCCAAGTCCCTCATTGTTCCTGGGTGCGAGAAAGAACCCAGAACCGCAGAACTAGAAGCGCCGCACAGGTCTAACTGGAAGAGCCAGACCCACCAAGCTGAACGAGCTTCCCCAAGTTCTCAGGTGCTATCATATGCCCCTATCTGGACGCCCTTGCGTCTCCAGTCACCTGGATCCTCACTGGCAGCTTTGGGAACTGCAACATCCCTTGGGGGTCCAACTTGCCAACCGATCAGACCCCAAAACGGCATCCATTTCAGTCAACGTTCATTGTCTGTTTTCTCTATGGAAGTACAATTGCTCCAGCAGCACATGTTGAAAAAAGCTACCCATACTTAACTGCTTATACATCTTTGTCAAAAATCAGTTTGATATATATCTGAGGGTCTACATCTGGGCTCTCTAACTGATCAAGAGCCTTTTTCACCTATAGAAATATCTTTGTCCTCATGTTGGTGATCTTAATCTATCGAGTCCTGGAAGCTTTCTTTCTGAGAGAATTTTGTTTATCTTAGCAGAGCAGGAAGCTAGCAATGTGGGACAACATTAATCTAAACGAATCTAACGTATTTTACTGGATGGTTTCTTTTTTATACATCAGCTTCTTAAAAATTAAAATTAAGCTATTATCCCCTGCAAAGGTATTCTAACTCAGAGTCAGCTTTCCACATACATTATTGTACTTGCCAAATTAATATTATTGTTTTAGATTGTGTGCTTACTGAGAGTAGATCCATTGAGGTTTCAAGGTCAATGCCTACCTCAGGGATCCCTATGCTTTGTATTCACATTTATGTGGCCATTAGTGCCAAATATTCTTGAATTTGGAGCAATATTTGCTCTGGGACAATGTTAACTTCATTCTTAATTTCCTTGCTCATTTCATATTTTAATTTATTTTATTTTGCCCTGGACAAATAAGCTCAACAATCTTAATCATTTTTTATAACAGAATATTTAGTATTTCTAGAGTTTCATAGAAATAATTCTAATGACTTTTTTTCTGCCAAACTGTCAGAAAAAGGAATCCTAAAATTTTTAATCTTTGTTGACAATCTGCATGAGATACTTTATTTTACTGTCTAAAATCAATAAATATTTTTGATACATTGCATTTTTGTATGGTCTGAATACATGTGCCCCCTCAAAATTTATATATTTAAACCCTCACAAATGGGAATAGTGCCCTTATAAAAGGAGCTTCAGAGGAGACTTGTCCCGTCTTTCAAGTAAGGATATGGTGAGGAGATGGCTATCTGTGAACAAGGAAACAGTCTGTCACCAGACACTTGATCTTCTGGTTACTTGATCTTATACTTCCCAGTCTCTAGAACTATGAAAAATGATTTTATGTTGTTTATAATTGACCCATTTTATGACTTTTATTTTATAGCAGCCCAAATGGACTCAGACATAAACAAACCATATTTTCCACAACTTATATTATTTTGTTATATGGTTGGAAAAAAATTAATTTCATTAATTTTTGTCTTATTCATCTTCTATGCTGTATCTTTTCTCCTCTGATAACTTACTTCTTTGCTAGAGATTCCATATGCTACATTATCATGCTGACTATAAAATTCTACACATCAATGCTTCAGAATTTATATTTTGACAATGATCAATATTCCTGTTGGAGCAGATTCTAATCACCTTTTATTTTCATGGTAAAAAAATTTTATAGTATGAATGAAAATCTGGGTTATTTAGTGCATAGATTTTTAAATAAACTAAAAAATGCAAGATACATTGATATCTGTGGACTCAAAACCTATTAAACCTGTGTTATTTTAATTATTCCACATGAAAATGATCTCATCATTCAGCAAAATCCAGCTACCAATGCCAGAGATGTTGAATCATTATGCTGAAGTGTCTATTTTATATCTCTGTATTTAACAAGCACTCCAGGTGATTCCAATGCAGATGTTTTCAGATTCATGTTGTAAGAAAAAATTGCCAATATCAGATCACCAGAAAGTTACTTATAACTTGCCTCATAATCCAGGTTTCCCACAGAAACTTCTCTGTATATGTTTTCTTTAATGCAGGGATCCTGAGGGTTTTAAAAACAGGGTCATGTTTCTTTAGGAACATTATCCACCTGTACTAACCTACTTGGAGATGTGTTTTATTACCACAGGGCCACCAAAGACAAGCTATAGTCATTACAAAAATAGGCCATTTCGTCTAGGAAAGAGATCATCTAATTTGTCTCTTATTGGGAAGGTAAAAAACAAAACAAAGATTAAGAAAAATGGACCTTTGGGTTCAAATCCCTCAGCTCAAAGGACAACTCAATTTTGCTATCAGAATCAGTTTAGAAAATTCACTTAACCTTTCCCAGTTGGTCATTTCCTTACCTATAAAATGAGATATGAAAATGACCTATATCCCAGGTTGCTAGAGACGTTTAAATTAGGTAACATTTATAAAGTAAAGAATTTCGGTTGGTACAGTGGAGATGCTCACCAAACATTAGCTAGTAGGATGACAACACTCAAGTAATATACCATCTGTAATGAAAATTAGGTTTCTAAATCCATATCTCTATTATCTGAATAACTCTCTTGGTCTTTCAAGGAGACAACTGCTAATGTATCAATGTGTCGACTGTCTTGGGTGTAGATGGGTGCATTTTATCTCAGAACTGAAAGCTTTCCTGAATCCTTGAGACTCTTATCTGACCAAAGAGACATTTTCCTTTAGGATAATTCACAAAGATACGGGAACTCTTTCTCAGCAGGGGTTGGAAAGCATTTAAATCTGATAACCACAGAGAATCTTACATGCAACCACAATAGTTGGACTCCTGAACCAACTTAGGAAACCAAAAGAACTCACCAGACTGCAACTTTGAATAATACTGAAGGTAAAGACAATATTCATTTCAGCTTTTGAAACATTCTGAGGCCTACCCTAGGCTATTCATTTCTGCAAATATCTTCTAGGTAATCATAAATAGCATTACTCATATTTTGTTGGATGGTATAGCTGGTTAACCGGTAAAAACAAAGTAGGTCATATTCATCTACACGTGTTTATTAGGAGAAAATCTAAATTTGTAAAAAATGAACAGTAGTATGTATGATAAACCTCAATACACTCATAACCCAAGTTAAATGCTTATCAACTCACAGCCAGTCTTGGTCAATTCATGTGACCTACTTTTATCCTCTCCCTGCATCAACTTGTTTATATCCTTATTGAATTATGATTACATATTGAGTCTTAATAACAAATGTACAATTTGATGACTATCAGTGTCTATAAACCTGTAAAACCCTCACCACAATAAAGATAATAAATGTTTATTTCACTCCTAGAAATTTCCTCCTGCACCTCTGTATTTCCATTCTTCTTACCACCTCACTCAACCCCTGTTCCAAAACAGTACTTGCCCTGCCTTTTGTCACTATGAATTGTTTTGTATTTTATAATGTTATATAGGTATATATGTACCTTTTTTGAACTGTCTCTCTTTCACTTAGTATAATTATTTTCATATTTATATTTAGTTTTGCATGTATCGATATTTTG
>CAUYQG010128808.1:0-18116 GCA_963574415.1 Tarsius wallacei
CCTTCCACCTCAGTCTTCCAAGTAGCTGGAACTACAGGCGCGCGCTACCACGCCCGGCTATCGTAAATGTTTTTAAAACCTCTTGAGGTTAAGCATCTAAAGCAGGCATGCATGTGGCCTGGGTCAGCGAGTAATGTGACCCCACAAAATTTTTTAGCATCATGTGTTTTTTAGCATCAATTTTCTTTGTGACCCTGTGTGTAGTTCTGTTTTTGAAGTTTACAATCACACTTCATTCATATCGCTTTTCGGCAGCACATACATCAGTGAGCAGATGTTTTCAATTATGAAGCACACAAAGAGCAAAATTTGAACAAACATTTCTGACAAGTACCTTGAGAACTCACTAAGAATTGGGACCACTTCCATTGAACCAGACATTGATAGATTAGTTTTACAAAAAAGTCAAGTTACCCACTAGTTTTATATTGTTCTCATTTTTCTAAATGTTATAACAAAAATATAAAAAATAAAAGTCTTGGCCGGGCTCAGTGGTTCAGCCTGTAATCCCAGTGCTTTGGGAGGCCAAGGTGAGTGGATTGCCTGAGCCCACGGATTCGAGACCCGCCTGGGCAACTTGGTGAGACCTCATCTCTACAATAAATCAAAAAATTAGCAGGGCGTGGTAGCGCACGCCTGTAGTTCCAGCTACTTGGAAGGCTGAGGCGGAAGGATCGCCGGAGCCCAGCAGGTGAGAGAGAGGCTGCCGTGGCCGGGAGCAGCCACTTCACTCCAGTCTGGGCGACAGAGTGAGACTCTAGCTCAAAAAAAAAAAGTCTTATTATATATGTACACTAACTATGTTATATAATTTATGTGCGGCCCAAGACAATTCCACTTTACTCGATGCAGCTCAGGGAAGCCAACAGGTTAGTTATCCCTGATCTAAAGCTTGATTAAAATATACAATAGCTAAATAAATGTACTGAACACTACAGGAAATAAACGTACTTTTGGAGATGGATAGCTTGTGAGCCAAAGCCTAAATGATGAGTTACAGATTTCAGAAGTTAAATCTTCACATATTTTTTCCAGTGTAGGCATCCAGGACACTGCAAGGTGACAATTCTGTAGGCAAACCCAAGTTCCTTCTTCTACTGCTGCTTTTATCATTTTTGCTGCAATTGGTCCTTGTCCCTGTCCCAGTGAAATAGCTTGAAATTTATTTCCAGACATAGATTTATCATTTGCAAATTTCAGCAGGCCTATGAGGGGCATAAAAAAGGGTCACACTATTTACTCTAGAATTATAAAATATGCCTTACATATAGGTGTTTTATCATGAAAAATTCTAGTTACCTTTCCCTATAAATACCAGATATACTGATTTATAATTCTGTAAGAAATGGGTATTGAGTAAGATGCTTAATTTATAATTTCTTAAAAGTTTACAGTATGTGCACTTACTGGCCATAGGATCTGCTCCTGGAGATAGCACAAAAACTAAGGGACTGGTACAATTTGAATCCAAGTAACTCTTTGCCAAATCAAATGGTGGAGGCTCTACAAACTTTTTCCCTAGTTTGTCAGTTACATAATTGGTTATAGCTGGGGTTATCTGTTGAAGAGAGAAGATATGATCTTTAGAGAATTTTTCCTTCACATAACAGCTTTGATTATTATTTAGAAACAACAAAGAATGAAATTTGCGTCTGATGGTCAAGAAAAGCATGCAGGAACACAGACAAAGCA
The DNA here is from genome assembly GCA_963574415.1 of Tarsius wallacei. Classification (NCBI taxonomy): domain Eukaryota; kingdom Metazoa; phylum Chordata; class Mammalia; order Primates; family Tarsiidae; genus Tarsius; species Tarsius wallacei. The sequence goes on from CAUYQG010128808.1 coordinate 1,693, forward strand.
ATAATTTCCCTGAGATACAAAAAAGTGTATATAAATTGATAGGATGAAACTAACAATCCAAAAGAAAGGTGGGCAAATTGTTAGGTAAATGAGCCAAAGATGACCTGTGAGGTCATGATACCCAGATATTTGGTCAAATATTAGTCTACACATTGCTGTGAAGGTATTTTTTAGATGAGTTTAATATTTAAACCAGTAGACTTTGAGTAAAGCAGATTGCATTCCATAATGCAGGAGTGTCTCATCCAATCAGTTGAAGGCCTTAAAAGAGAGAGAGGAAAAAAAGCCTAATTTCCCTTGAGAAAGAGGGATTTTTGCCAGCAAACTGCCTTTGGACTTGAACTGCAACATCAACTCTTCCCTGGATCTCTAGTCAACCAGTTTACCATGCAGACTTGCCAGCCTCCATAAGCATCTCAGCCAATTCCTTTAAATCAATCAATCTGTTCTCCTCCCTTTTTGTTCTATTTCTCTGGAGAACCCTGAATAATATAGGCTTTAACTCAATTTAGTTAATTCAATTCAACTTAATACACAGATGTTTATTAGGCTTCTACCACCTGCCAGGCCCTAAGTCCTAGAGATACAGAGCATGGGTCTTGACCTGAAGAATCTCACAGTCTAGAGGGAGATCTTAACAAATAAGCAGACAATTATTGTATATTCTAATGGATAAGTACTACTGTGTGTAAAAACATGTTTCCAAGCATGTCAGACAACGCAATAAACCCACATGAGGTATTGGAACATCTCTATTGCCCATTAGGAGTCATTCTGTGGAGTGCAAATAGGCAGGTGTTTCCCAGACGCAAAGCTATTCATTCCAACAGTTTACCATGAACAAGGGAGGCTATTGTGATAAAACAATGACTAAAGCATTGTTTTAGGCTTCAAGGGACTTATGTCTAGTGATACACACATTTTACAACCTGACTGGGTTCTTATGCCCACTACCCAGAGAAACTAAGACAGACACAGCTATTACAGTAGAGAAAGAGTTTAATATTGCAAAGCAGTTGAGCAAAGAGGACAGGAGATAATTCTCAGATCTGCCTCCCTGAGAGTCTTAGGCAAGGATTTTTTAAGGAATATTTTGATGGGCAGGGGGCTAGAGAACGGGCACACTGATTGGTTGGGGATGACGTCATGAGGGAGTGTCAAAATTGTCTTTGTGTGCAGAACAATTTTCTGGGAGGGAGTCAGCTTCATAGTATGTGTCCTGGGTCCAGGTGGGGCCTTGGGTACGTCAGAGTATAAAGTCTGAAAAACATCTCAAACACTATTCTTAGGTTTTATAACAGAGTTTATCTATAGAGCAAGTCCTGTGACCAACGGCTACTGGACCCTAGGCAGTAAGCCATTATAGAGGTATATGGGAGGTGAAATCCCTGGAGATTAGAGTTGCTCATGCCCTTCAACTCAGTCAATCAAACCTGAGGATGTCATCAGAGACCTGTGCAACTTTATGCTAATAGTTTAAGGAAAAATATGCTTATCAGGTTTTGCAGGCAGCCCTCCCCCTCCCCAGGGCTCAGGACATGAAGATAATCAATTACTCTCTGCTGAAGTGAAAACAAACTTAAAAACAACATATTTGTTCATTTCTTTTTTTTTTTTTTTTGAGTTGGCATCTCACTCCGTCGCCCAGACTGGAGTGCAGTGGCCGCTCCCAGCCACCGCAGCCTCGACCCGCTGGGCTCCGGCGATCATTCCGCCTCCGCCTTCCAAGTAGCTGGAACTACAGGCGCGGGCTACCACGCCCAGCTAATTTTTGATTTATTGTAGAGATGAGGTCTCGCCGAGTTTCCCAGGCGGGTCTCGAACCCGCGGGCTCAGGCAATCCACTCACCTCGGCCTCCCAAAGTGCTGGGATTACAGGCTGAGCCACCGAGCCCGGCTATTTCTTAACCATAGTTGCACCTTTGCAGGGCTCAGGTCTCTTCTACAGTTTTTACCCTGTGGCCCTGTTAATTTTATACAGGTGATTTCACACACATATAACACAACTATTATGTAGGGAAGAATTAGGTAAGTTTTTAACAATGTACAACGGTCTTTGGAAGTTAGAGTAAGGAGAAATACCCAGGAGTAAAGTAATTATGTAGACCTCTTTTGAATCTACTCAAAGAGAGGCATGAGATAATGATTCTTGTGAGACTTTACTAAAAACACAAAATGTTAAAAGAAAAAAAAAGAAAGAAAGAAAAGAAAGGAAGGAAGGAAAGAAGGAAGGAGTTCAGAAAAAGGAAGGAGAGGACTACTACAATCACTTTCAACACCTTCTTATTATATGTGGTATAAGTTACTTACTGATGCAGATTATTTCCTTGAACAAACATTAGGTTAGGCTCCTCTGAGCATTTTTTTCTACTTGACCTTGTCCTCAAGAGCCCAGTTATAGCAAGAATCCTCCTGAAGTCAGTTTATTGAGAATCTCCTACTCTCTACATCTGATCACCCTCCATATCCGATTAAATTCCTCATCCCCCACTATCACCCAGGGGATATCTGATCACCTTGGTTTGCTTTCAGCAAGAATTCCCCCTGCCTTTGATGTCTCTTCTTGGTAATTTCCCCACAACCTGTTCTTTGACTATAAATCCCCACATGTCCCTCCTGTATTAGAAGTTGAGCTTCATCTCTCCTATTGTGATAGCTGTGAGCAAGGTTTTTCTTACTGTTTTAGCATTTGTCATAAATAACTTTTTCTTTAACATTACTCAAAGTATGAACATAGGTTTTTTTTGTTTTCTATTTAAAATTTTTTCTTTTGTAACACCATAATCACCTTTCTTAAATGTGTGAACATTGGTATCAACCTATTTATCTCACCCGTAGAAAAATATTTGTACATACCTCAACTAATAAAATTGTGACATGTACAAGATTTCTACCATTTTCTGTTTTTAGCCATAATATAGTTACAGAAAATGGATTTACACTCTTACCATAAACAACTAAACAATGGGCAAAAATAATGAAACAATCATTTTCAGACATTGGGCAATATAGGTAGTGTAGGACTGTGATCCATGAGAAAAAGAAAAAGTGAACCCTGTTATTCTCTTAGCTTTCTCCTTGGAAGTATGTTCTAAACTACAGAACGGGGAGAGTGATTGAAAGCAGAGCAACACAGTGATGCTGAGCTGGGAAGACAAGAAAAAGAATCCAAAGAGGCCAAGCCTGCTGAAGTTGCAGCTTCAACTAAGACAGAATATTCAGAAATCTGCATAACAGAACATTTAGATCTTTGCTGAATACTATGGTGTGTATGTATCAAGCAAAGAGCTATGGAGGGGCCTAGAGCTAGGAATCTGGGGTGCTATCAGAGTTCATGCAAGACTGGTACTCATTCAACTTCTCAATAGCCACAGTAGGAAGTCCGTGGTGATCACTTGGGCATTTGGTAAAGATTCCAGAAGGGTGACACTTTAGTAGTATGCATTGAATAAAACTATGCATTGAATAAAGGTTACTCTAGACCAGCCCTAACAAATCTTTTAAAACAACTCTAAAAGGAACAATTCAATTCTAAGTAACTTAATTACATAGTCACAGGGAATGACACATTTTCTATAGAGAACCAGACAGTAAATATTTTAGGCTTTGTGGGACACGTACAGTTTCTGCTGCATATTCTTCTTATTTTTAAACAACACTTTAAAAATACAAAAAAGCATTTGTAGTTCATAGACTAGAAAAAAGAGGCCATGGGCTGGATTGAACCACAGGTGATTTTTGTTGACCCCTGAACTAGCAGGACAAACCTCAATAACCTTTGTAAGAAAATAACATAATCCAACCCATCCACAACGTAACATCCACAATGTCCAACATCCAAACATTACTTGACACGCCAAGAAGTAGGAAAAAATCATCCATAACCAAGAGTAAAATCCGTAAAAAGGAACAGATCCAAAAATGATGGAATTAGCAGTCAAGAGTTTTAAAAGTTATTATAGCTGTGTTCAAGTATTTACAAGAAAACATGAGTCGAGTAAGAAGAGAACTAGAATATACAAAAAGAATCACATAGCATTTCCAGAGATGAAATACTAAATTGCTGAAATAAAAAATTAACTGGATGGGATTAATAGCAGATTAGACACTACAAAAGAAGAAATCAGCAAATGTAAAGATAGTAAAAGAAACTAAAAGATAAATATACAAAAGATTAAACAATAATTAACAGAATACGTATCAGTTACCTACGGCATAACATTAAATAATCTAACATGTATATAATTGGAATCCTGGGTGGGATGGCAAAATATTTGAAGAAATAATGACCAAAAATATTCTCAAATTGAGGAAAACAAATAACCAGCAGATCCAAGGAGATCAACGAACCCAAGGCAGGATATCAACTGCTTTGAGTATCTGATGTGAGAATTAAAAAACCAGCTAACAATACTTTTAAACCTGGTACTTCATAAATGGCAAATTTTATCTGGTTCCAAATAGAACATGTTGGTCTTTTACCTTATCAGGTCTTAAGCACCGAAGAATTATTATTTTCTGTAGTTCATTCAGCTTCTTATCCATTGGTGCTGGAAATTTAGCATTATGTGGCTCTTTACTGTCATAAATTTCCCGCCATTCAAATATATACTCGCAAAAATGCTTCCTAATGGAAAAAAGTTTAATAATTATTCCTTTCACTGAAAAAAAAATTAAAAAGAGATTGTTGAACAAGGGAAAGAAATAAGACAGCTGTGCGACCATTTAAAAATTACTAGATTATAGAACAAATGTATCTATCATTATTCAATGCTAAACCATCAAATTTAAAAAGTCACCTGAGTCCTCTGAAGGCAGGAAATTCACTTGCACGACAAATTTCCTCCCAGCTTTTATCCTGTAGCCAAGTTGGATCAGGATTTTTCTCAGCACTCTTAAGACTTACTCCTCCAGTTAAAAGAAACAACAGTTCCTGGTAGTCAATCTCTTTCCTTGCCCTGTATGCCCAAAATAAGGACTGATATAAAACTGATTTAAAAATGGAACGATGTCAACTTCTGCCTTTATAGCCCGGATGTAATAACCAGGACTGTTCTTATCCTCTTGCTGTAAACAATTAGAAAACTGGACTAAATTAATGAAACAACTATTTTGGAAATTATACAATAGCCAGCACAGGCCTGTGGCTCTTGAGAGAGAAGAGAGATGAATAAGGTGACTCCTACGGCTCACTGGAGGTGCCTAGAGGCACTTTCCAGACTACAGAGCAGGGTGGGGATCAAAATTCAAGCTTGGCAGTATTGCTGAGTTGAAGAGACAGAGATTAGAATAAGGAAAGCTGAGAAATGGCTGGAATTTGTGGAAAGAATGTCAGAGGAAAGAAATGAATGGCAAAGGAGCTCCAAAAATCTGCATAGGTGTTTTCTTGATTCTACTGATAAACGCTGATAAAGTCATGCATTACTTATTGATGGGAATATATTCTAAGAAATGCATCATTAGGTGACTTCATCATTGTACAAACATCATAAAGTGTGTTTAGACAAACAAGATAGTATAGCATGCTATACACTTAGGTTATATGGTATAGCCTGTTGCTCCTAGGCTTCAAACCTGTATAGCATGTTATTGTCCTTAATACTGTAGACAATTCTAACACAATGGTATCTGTGTATCTAAATATAGAAAAGGAACACTAAAAATATAATATTATAATCTTATGGAACCACTGTTGCATATATGGTTCATCACTGACTGAAACATTATATAGCAAATGACTGCACTGAGGTATGAGTTAGTAGGGTAAAACTCTAGAAGGTCAGGTAACATGTTATCTGAATAGCTCCCAGAGATCACATAGGACTGGGAAATATAAGTTCTTGCTAGAGTTGAATTTTTGTTCATCACCAGAAGAATTCAGTGGTGACATGAGAGGAATCACCTTAGTAATGAAGCTAACATAGCCTTAGAGTTAAGACTCTAAAACTGCTATAAGAAAGCTTAAACAGAAATTTTCTTTTTAAGACAGAGTCTTGCTCTGTTACTGAGGCTGGAGTACAGTGGAGTGATCATTGCTCACTGTACCCTCGAATTCCTGGGATCAGGTGATCCTCCCCCCTCAACCTCCTGAGTAGCTGGATTATAGGCAGAAGCACTGCACCTAGCACAATTTTTGAAAAGATAAAACTAATCTAGTAGCAATTTAACTACCAGGAAAAGTAAAGCCTAAAACTCTTTAAAGGGATACCAAATTTTGCCACTATAAAATTCACAGTATCCATAACCAGGAGAAAAATTGACCATAGATATAGACATAGAAAGGAAATAATTTAATTAGGAGACAAGAATGTTAGAGTAGTTATAAACATGATGAAGGGGTTAAAGCAAAATATGAACATAATGAAGAAATTGGCAATATTAAAGAGATCAAATGCAAATTCTAAAGATAAAAAATACAAAAACTGAAATAAAAGTGTACTGATTTATTTTCCAGATGAATAGAAGCAGACCTACACTACAAGAAGTGTTCAAAGAAGTTTCAGATAGATGGAACTCTGGATCTACACAGAAGAATAAAGAGCATCAGAATGGTAACTATGTAAGTAAACGTAAAAGACTTTTTGTTTATTATTTAAGTCTCTGTGAAGGATAATGTAAGGAATTTGAAATCATCACTCCCATTCTCACAATAAGAAACAAGCTGAACAATGAAATACCATACTATAATGCAATCACAGCAAATAAACTATAGCCTCACGAAATAGCATGAATGAATCTTATAAAAACAATGTTGAGTAAAAGAAGCCAGATAAAGGGATTCATAGTACTTGCCTTTCATTTATATAAAATCCAAACTGCAATGTTAGAAATGAGGATAGTAGTTGGAGAGGAAGGAGTCCATGAGAGGAGTACAAGAAGTGCTTCAGGAATGATGGGAATGTTCTATTTCTTGGCCAGATTTTCTCTTTGTAAGAATTTATTGAATAGTACATTAATATTTTGTGAACTATTCTGCATTATGTAAATTTTAAAAATCAAATAAACATCAAAACACCAATACTACTGTAGAAGCTATTGTTATCCACAAAATGCACAAGTAAAATAATGAACTAAGCAAAGCACAATATTATATCTTTCTGTGAGAAGCCATATTTACAGATTAGATTCCAAGTGAGTTTTAAAAATAAGTAAACTAAGAAAAAGCAAGTAACTTACAGAAGAAGATTGGCACATAATAAAAAGGAAAATAACAGCTTGTCCTTCTCAAATAGTGATCGGCATATATTACAATATAAATTGTATGTGAAGTGGTCATTTAAATATCGTAGGCGCTTTTCCAAAATTTTGGATTTGTTACTAAAAGGTTAAAAGACAGGAAAATATATTGTCAAACAAAACTATGAAAATATAAGTAACAAAATAACATACACACTTTTTACTTTATGAAAGTATCCACTATTAGAAACATATGAAACACAGATACACACATGAGTTCACGTAAAATTGGTGAAATCTGATCTGAATAGGCTTTATGGATTGTGCCAATGTCAGTTTCCTGGTTGTGATATTGCACTATAGACATGATGTTAACATTGGAGAAATACAGTAAAGGTTCATAAAATATCTTTGTACATATTTTTCTGTTCACAACTTCTTGTGAATCTAAGTATTTCAAAATAAAGTTGTAAAAAATAAGGTATACTTGTATGAGAAAGTGAAAAGTGGTTTATACCACTTCTCTATTTCAAAATCCTAAATTTCTTATTCTACCCCAAAATGACAGAAAACAATCTGTTAATTTTTAAAAAACCTATTAGATCTCTATTAATGTGGGGCTCTATGCTAAGGAGGGAAATGTAGGAGACAAAGAATTGTGAAACAGGCCATTGCCTTGCTAGACTCTGGTGTGGCCATGTGCTCTTTGAGCTATGACTATCATCATGCTTCCTGGCTTTGAATCTCTCTCTAATTTATTTTGAAATAAACTATATTTTCTAATCTAAAAAAGAATTATGAAACATTTGCCTGTCCAAAAGAAACATAAAATCTAGATAAAGATCTACACGTTTTTAAAAATTCATGGAAAGTCAGAAAACATATAGACAAAATAACTTATAGTTATTTCTGGGTGGAGTTATAGCTTATATTTTCTTTTTTACACTCTCATATTTAAAAATTGGTTTCAGTTTTTGCAGTTCATTTTTTTAGCATAATACTTGTGGGAATATAAAATGGTGTAGTCATTCTAGAAAGCAGTTTGACAGTTTCTTAAAACCATAACAACAACAAATAAATAAGCAACTACTACATGACACAGCAATTGTACTCCTGGGTATTTATTTCAGAGAAATGAAAATGTCTATTCACACAAACACATGCACATGCATGTTTATAGTAGTTTTAACATTTGAGCCCCAAACAGGAAATAACTGAGATGTCCTTAACAGGTAAATGATTAGACAAGCTGTGGTACATTCATATCATGAAATACTTCTCAGCAGTTAAAAAAAAAAAGCAAACTACTGATAAACACAACAATCTGAATGAAACCCCAGAGAATTATGTTGAGTGAACAAAAACCACTCTCAAAGGTACACATTATATGATTTCTCTTATATAAAATTTTTGAAGTGATATAATTACAGAAATGGAAAACAAATTAGTGGTTGCCAAGGGTTATGGAGGGAGTGGGGATGGGCAGGAAGTGAATATAGCTATAAAAGGGAAACATGGGGATCCTAGTAGTGGTGGAAATGTTCTGTATCTTGATTGTATTAATGTCAATATACAGGCTGTGATATTGTTCTATAGTTTTTTAAAATGTCACCAATGGGGTAACTTGGTAAAGGGTACATGAGATCTCTATTATTTCTTATAATTGCATGTGAATCTACACTTATCTCAAAATCACAATTTTGATTTTAAAAAGGTAATAGTTGGGACCATGGAAATGGGGTGAAATGGTTAGGTATAGTGACATTTCTCTGAGTAGACCTTTTTGTACAGGATTGAATTTTGGAGTTACTAATTGCTTATGAACTCAAACACATAATAAATTTTTTTTATTTTTTATTTTTGAGTTGGAGTCTTACTCTGTTGCCCAGACTGGAGTGCAGTGGCCGCTCCCGGCCACCGCAACCTTGACCTGCTGGGCTCCGAAGATCCTTCCGCCTCAGCCTTCCAAGTAGCTGGAACTACAGGCACGCGCTACCACGCCCGGCTCGTTTTTGATTTATTGTAGAGATGAGGTCTCGCCAAGTAACCTAGGTGGGTCTCGAACCCGCGGGTTCAGGTAATTCACTCACCTCAGCCTCCCAAGGCACGGGATTACAGGCTGAGCCACCGAGCCCAGCTCATAACAAAATTGAAGTCAACAAGAATGAGAAAAAATTCCTAAAATGAATTATAAAAATAAACAAATGAACCTAACTGTATTTCATAAGAATAACAGCATATAATGAAAGAGGAAGTAAACTAATCCAAGTAACTTTTAAATACAGCATTTTATATCTAAATTTTTTAAACTCTGTTTTTGTGTGAACCTATGTAATCAATTATCTTGGATATATACCCAGGAGCAGAACTGCTAGATCATATGGAAATCCTTGTTTAATATTTCAAAGAACTTTCACAGTGGTCATACTATTTTAAAAACCCACCAGCAGTGTATGAGGGTTCTAATTATTCCACATCCTCGCTGAAACTTGATATTGACATTTATATAAATTCTTTAACTTTTATTTTCTCCATTATGTAGATTGTGTAAATCCAAATTCCAAATTCCAACTGGGAAAACTTAGGGATTTCAAACATTCAAGACAGATTTGTTCTACCAAGAGCCCATGTAGGAAGAATTTTCTTGTAGCAAACATGATAGGCTCAAATATTTTTATTTTACTTAGTAAGTACAGCAGTTACTAAACTCTAGGCATTTGTTTTTGTGTGAAGGTGTTATAAACACCTTACAAATATTATCTCATTTTATTCTCATAATAACCCTAAAAGGTAAGTACTATTATTATCCCTGGGTTTTTTTGTTTTTGTTTGGTTTTGTTTTGTTTGAGTTGGATTCTCACTCCGTCGCCCAGGCTGGAGTGCAGTGGCACACACATAGCCACCCCAGTGTTGACCTGCTGGGCTCTGGCAATCCTTCTGCCTCAGCCTTCCAAGTAGGTGAAACTACAGGCACATGCCACCACGACCGGCTAGTTTTTTGATTTACTGTAGAGACGAGGTCTCGCCATGTTGCCCAGGCTGGTCTTGAAGCTGTGGGCTCAGGCAATCCTCTTGCCTCAGCCTCCCAAAGTGCTGGGATTATAGGCTTGAGCCACTGCACCCGGCCTATCCCTGTTTTATAGATAAGAAAAACTGAAGCAATTACCTCAGGTTACCTGACTTGCCTGTAGCCATGCAGCTAGTATGTGGTAGAATTGAGATGTAATCCCCAACTTCAATCTGACTCCAAAATCTGTGCACATTCATTAATTGATTAAAGTGAAAACACCCTAAACAACTATTAGAAATGTGGGACTGAAGCCTTTTAGAGATCTCATGGGGGGAGAAAGATAAACTAGAGTCGTCAGCAAAAATAAGGCACGTGCCTCCTTTATTGAAATATTTAAAAGAGATGAGAAAAAAGGACTACAGGTTGGCCCTCTATGCCTAAATCTTGAGTAGGCATAAAACAACTATTTAAAACAGAGAAGAGGCTTTAATTATTTTTCTTTCATTCTTTTCTTTCACTTATCTTTCTTTCTTTTACTTTTCCATATTTTTAGATGTTCTCTAATGAATACATATTACATAAGTAATAAGAAAAAAGTTATATTTAATGGAAAGGATTATGAAAATCCAACCAAGGAAAGATGAATAAAGTTAGAGAATGTTTACCTGTCATGAATAGAGTTGATATATAGGTTCACAAACCAGGTAAGAGAGTACTGGTACATGGGATCAATGTTAGCCAGGTCTGCAATGCTAAAGAACAGTACTGATGAATGTTTAGCAATAGGTCTATAGCCTTCTCGAGACTCTGCTATTTTGAGTTCTGTTTTTTCTGCAATCTAAGAGAAGAGAAAAAACAAGATTAAGAAATAGGGAATGTATTTTAATTATGTACGTTTCATACAATGAAGTTTATATTTTTAAAAAACCTCCTAATTCAAAGACAAAATTATATGACTTTAAATATTTACAATACATGGCACTATCATACCAAAAGCTAGGAAGAAAGAAAAGAAAGAGGAAGAAGGAAAATAACTAGGGAGGGAGGAAGAGAAGAAGAGAAAAGGGAAACAAGAGAAGAAAAAAGAAAAAAAAGCTTTACAGATTAAAAATATGATTAACCACTAATGATCTCTTTCTTGAGAAATATCAGTTATTAATCTTTGCCTGATTCTGCCATGTGTTGATTACAGTCATTCACCTCTTTCATCCTAATAGGTTAGAGATAGAGGGAAAAGAGAGCTAGAGAGCAAGTGTGTGCATGTTTAAGGTGTTAACTCATGTACTAGAACCTAGCACAGAGTATGGCAAAGGTTTTCAAAACTATTTGTTAGTTGATGGCTTTATGCATCAAGAATAATTTTTTAAAACTAGCTTCTTATACATTCAACTTTTCTAGCTGAATAGAGTTTCTTTGCAGAATAACTGCCAAAATTTTTTTTTCTCCACTATAATAGCTCTTCAACTGACAACTCAAACAGATAGGTTGATATTCTATAGAATCAGATCTAAGATGAGCTAATCAAAAATTCCCCTGGAGAATTAAAACTTTAATGGCCTCAGAAAGTGAAGTCAGGTGGTATTGACATTAGTGCTAAAATGTAATAGGACCTTTTCTACATGTTGGTTTCTACATAGCAGATGAGTGTATGAAGGAACAGATGCAACAGTTTTACAGAAAAAAACTGGTTTTCAGATGGAGTAAAGAGAAGCACAGAAGGACCACACAGCCCTGGATATAAGTGGAGAGACTGAGCACAGAAATTTAATGCTTCCTATGTGTCCTGGAGGTCTGGATGTACATCCTATAATTGTGAAAATAAAATGTATCTTTTTTATTTTGGCTAACTTGAGGGAGTTTCTGTTCCTTGCAAACACATTTTCCCCAACATTATACTGTATAACTACAAATGAACCAAAAGTAAGTTTTGAAACACAGTCTTGACTATAAGTAAAACAAAGTTTTATCAACAATGGGAATTAATGACATTTTGCATAAGAAAGCATAATTTTAGTATCTCCATTTAAACCTTCTGCTATTTAAGCCTCGATTTTTCAATTCAAATGTCATTTTGCCATTAATAGAAATAGCAAGCAAAAACAAACAGTAAATATAGCTATTACTTTTAAAAAGTAGGCCAGGCATAGTGGCTCATGCTTATAATCCCAGCACTTTGGGAAGCTGAGGTGAGAGAAATGTTTGAGCCCAGGAGCTGGAGACCAGCCTAGGCAATATAGTGAGACCACATCTCCACAAAAAAATCAAAAAATTAGCTGGGTGTGATGGTGCGCCTGTAGTCCCAGTTACTCAGGGAGGCTGAGGCATAAGGATCGCCTGAGCCTGGGAGGTAGAGGCTGCTGTGAACTGTGGTCATGCCAGTGTACTCCAGCCTGAGCAGCAGAGTGAGACTCTGAACCAAGTAAATAAATACATAGTATATTTATAAACAATGTTTGCTAAACTTGGATCCTTAATATGAAATGCTACACTTAGGAAGTATAAGAACATTTTAAAAATAATTTACTATTAACAGCCTCAAATCAAGGAACAAAACATTTTCCAAGAAACGAATACTGCGAGTGTATGTTAAGATGTTAAAAGAGGGTAGTTTATTTTTTGTAAAAATGTTCTGTGATATACACACACACATATGTGTGTGTATGTGTGTGTGTATAAAATACTTTCCAAGAATCATGAAAGATTAAACTTTAGTCAGAAAACCAATGGAGTAGGGGTAGGGGTAAACCTTGAAATCTACAGAATGAAGGTTTAAAATTTTGGTCGTGTTTGTTTAATCTTGTGGATTGGAATAAAGGGAAAAGCAGGAGCCATCCTCTGAAGATAGTTTTTCTTATTTTAGGTGGAGGAAAGGTAGACTAGAATTCAGGACCAGATGCAGAGTATATTTTGGATCAAAATAGTTAATGAATTTAAAAACATGTCTGAAATGATTGATGAGATCCAGTCAGATTATATTATGTTTTATAAAAACTGTTTTCCTTATAAGATAAAGTACTTGAACAAATAAATAATTATGTATCTCTTTCTCCTTGAGTCTTAATAGGAAATAAGCCAATACATGCTTTCTATCTTCTCTTCTCTTTGAAAACCAGTTTGGTGAGGGAACAATAAGATTGTTCTGCTCTGATGGACAGGAATTGGGAAGGGGGACACTACAGAATATCTCAGCCATGGTAGCAGATGGGAGGTTGCCACAGAATATTAGTATAAGACTCTACTCTTTTGGTCCTTTGGTTCTCCTAAAATTAAAAAAGCAGCACACACTCAAACAGTATACCTGACCAGATAGAGTTATTACCATCACATTCATCCAAAGGGTAAGGGTGCCTAGACCTTCTGAAAGTCCTCTGCCCCAATATGGGGCTGGATTGGGATGGGGAGTGGTGGAGGGTGCTGAGTGACTAGTGCAATCTCTGTTTAGGTTTATTTTTATTTTTTAATTACCCCAAATTGAAGAAGTACTTAATTTATTGAGTGGGCCAAGGAGGACTGAAAGTTCTACAAAATTATAAAGTTAGTCTACAGAAGTCATTCTACAATATTATTTAACTGTGTAAACCTAGACCTTAGCCAATCTTTCTGAGCCCTAGTTTTCTCAACTATGAAGTGCAAAAATAATTGATAGCTAAAACCTCTTCCAACTATAACATTACATGGTCTGCAAAAAGATAAGTATTATAAAAATATCATTCAGCCATGTTAGATTAATTTGCAATAAATGCACTATTGGCCATAAACAACTTGCCTCCCACCCACCTGCCACCTTTGACTCTCATGCCTCTCTCCTGGACAAATAAATGTCAAGATAATGTCAAAAGAACATCCCTATTGATTCCTATAACCCCTTATTGTCCAATAAACCAGCAACCGCCTCCATACACCTCAAACTCCTACTAGGAACAGAGATAAGATAAAGTTCTCAAATTCGATTTTTAGAAGAATCAACTAAAACTTTTCTTTTGGCCGGGCTTGGTGGCTTAGCCTATAATGCCAGCACTTTGGGAGGCTGAGGCGAGTGGATTGCCCGAGCCCGCGGGTTTGAGACCCGTCCAGACAACTTAGCGAGACCTCATCTCCACAATAAATCAAAAATTAGCCAAGCGTGGTAGCGCGTGCCTGTAGTTCCAGCTACTTGGAAGGCTGAGGCGGAAGGGTCGCTGGAGCCCAGTAGATCGAGGCTGCGGTGGCTGGGAGCATGCCACTGCACTCCAGTCTGGGCGACAGAGTGAGACTCCAACTCAAAAAAAACAACAACAAACTTTTCTTCTGTGTATAGATACCAAAGAGATTAGACCAGGTTTTGAATAATTTAGCAGTAAGATATTCCCTTATGAGTTTAAAATTAGTTTCTATATTTTGATATTTTATCAATTCTTTTTCTTTTCCAATAAGCCTACTATAACACTTTTCTTCAGGAACTAGAAACAAATTAAAATTTTAAGAATCAAAAGGATTCTTTTTCACCTGCTGTTTCTTTGTTATCTCATTAGACATCAATTTGGCAGAGTCTAGGACTTTAATTGCACTTTCATCTTCTAAAATGTTTCCTTCAGATGATGATAATGTTTCTAAAATTTTTGTCTCTATATCTTTCAGCTGTTTCTTATTAGCTGCAGATTGGAGAATAAGAGCATTTCGTTCCTCTTCTAATTCTGGCCTAAAAAGACAGAAACATTTAGTCTAAATTTGTAGTCTTATATCTACATTTATATCTAAATATTATATATCACAATTTTGTAGACGTGTAACATAAAATAAAGTGATTAATCTCTTTATCCTAATTTAAAGAGAAAAAATACTTCTATACAAATAACAATTTAAGACATTCAAGCCAAAAAGCATTAATTGTATACACATAAAATGTGGCAATAACATGTGCCACAGAAATTTTAAGAATATATGTTAGATTTATCCATATAACATAGCTGGTTATGTGAGAGTAAGAACTGGAGAAGAGAGTCAGAATATAAAATGTCTTATTTATTTCTTGATTTCATCATCACTAAATCTCATTTTTATAATCTTTTCTTTAATAGCAAACATAGAAAAAATGGCCATAAAACTGGCTCTTTACATAAAATGAAAAATTAGCACTATGTCTTAATAAAAAAAGATGGCATGAAACTTCAAAATAACACAATCTATCATATAATATAATAAGAATATATTATGACATTGTTCTGTATTGGATACTACATACGTGGGTATATTAGATATTGAGAGTAACATCTCATGGTTACATATTTTCACTGTTAATCTAATTTCATGTAATAGACCACTTCATAATGTTATATTAAGCTTCAAGTGAAATCAGACTTCATTCCAGAAGCAATTTTTACTATAATAGCCCTTCCAGTTGTCATAATGATTTTTGTCATTCAAAAAATAATACATACCAGTAATAGAAAAATATATAAAGTATGAAGAAAACAATAAAAATTGCCCATAGTCTTACCACCACAGGGATAATCACTGTTAAAATTCTAGTGTATTCCTTCTCAATCTTATTTCTTTTCTTTGTGCATATACAGATAAACATCCATCCACTAACTTAAAAAAAAAATTACCTATAGTTCATATAGTTTTATAGGCTATTTTTTCCTTTTTGTGCTAAGCATTTTCATTTTAATTACTATCCTATATATATTGAAATTAATGCATTTCTGATTATGTCTACAGCATAGATTCCTAGAGATGAAATTTCTGGCTCAAATAATCAGTTACAAGTCAGAAGTCATGGCATGTAACCTAAACTCTACTGCCATACTAAAAGCCCAATATAACATGGTTGGTCTATAACTTGTTACAGAATGGCAAATTTAAAGCTCCATATGATTATTTAATATTTACAAAGCTTTATGACAACCAGAGAAAATGTCCTATATTACCCTAGAATGAATCCTTCTGTATGATTGCTTACTTGCCGCTGTATCTGTGACTCTTTGTCACACCTATTTTCTATTTCAAATTACTTTAGGACCCTTTATTTGTTACCTAGGAAAGACCATAGAAGTACACAGCAGGAGGAATATATAACTGGGTCACTCATGCATTTGTTTTCTGAAATATAGGTGGTATTGATTGCATCAGACTTGGTGAAGTCATTATTGAGTATTCCTTTGATTTCAAATTTTATATCACCACAAAACTGAGAAATCCACACTATATGCCAGAGCTGGCTACAAAGGTGTCTTTGCTCAATTTCATGATAACTCCA
>CAUYQG010128809.1:70-15351 GCA_963574415.1 Tarsius wallacei
TTCTGGTGGGAATGCAACCTAGTGCAACCTCTTTGGAAAACACCGTGGTGATTTCTAAAACAACTAGACATTGACCTCCATATGACCCAGTGATCTCCCTACTGGGAATATACTCAGAAGAACATACATTTGAAAAGAAAGGTCTCAAATCAATAATCTCAATTTCCACCTAAAAAGCTTCTAAGAAGAAATTAAATTTAAGGAAAGCAGATGAATAGAAATAATATTGAATCAAAAATCAATGAACTAGAGAAAATAGAGAAAATAAAACTAGAAATTGCATCTTTGATAACATAAATAAAAGTAATAAACTGGGAAAAAGAGAAAACAGTTGCAAATTGCCAATACCAGTGATAAGAGAGGTGGCAATACTACAGATTCTACAGATATTTTAAAATAAGAACAATTTATTGCCAATAAACTTGACAATTTATGTGAAATGGACAAGCTCCTTGAAAGATAAACCACCAAAACACATTCAAAAGGAAATAGATAATTGAAACAGTTCTATATCTATTAAACTGAATTTGTAATTTTAAAAAAACTTACCACAAAGAAAGTTTCAGGACCAAGTGACTTCTCTGGGGAATTCTATCAGATATTCAAGAAAGAAATAGCAGCAACTCAATACTTCAATATTATAAAAAACTTTTTATAATATTGAAGAGAATCATTCCCAACTGATTTTAGGAAACCAGCATTAATCCAAAACCAGATAAAGACATTACAAGAAATGAAAACTACAGATCAATATGCCATGTATTTGCAAATATACTAAACAAAATGTAAGCAAATTGAGTACAATAATATAAAAAAGAAAATACATGCAGGTCACTTTTATTTCAGGAATGCAAGATTGGCTTTATATTCAAAAATCAATGTAATTCATCATCTTAACAAACTAAAAAAGAAAAGCCATATGATCTTAAGTCAGAAAAACCTCAACAACAGGAAAATAAAAACCCAAATGAGTAAATGATTTGAATAGACAATTCACTAAAGAAGTGATGCAGATGGCAAATGAGCACACACAAATATATTCAACACCATTAATCATTAGACAAATGCCAATTAAAACCACTAAATGCCCATTAGAAAAAACAAAAATTAAGAAGACTGGGCCGGGTGCAGTGGTTCAGTCTGTAATCCCAGCACTTTGGGAGGCCGAGACGAAAGGATTGCCTGAGCCTAAGGGTTCGAGATCAGCCTGGGCAACTTGGTGAGAACTCATCTGTACAATAAATCACAAAAACTAGCCGAGTGTGGTGGCATGCATCTGTAGTTCCAACAACTTGGAAGACTGAGGTGGAAGGATCACCTAAGCCCAGTAGGTCAAGGCTACAGTGGCCGTGAGCATGCCAGTGCACTCCAGCCTGGGCAACAAGAGTGAGACTCCAACTCAAAAAAAAAAAAGACTGACCACACCAAGGGTTGGTGAGGATGTGAAGGAACTAGAAGGAACTAGAACTTTCATACACTACTGATGAAAATGTAAAATGGCATAATCACTTTGGAGAAAGTTTTGGTATTTTCTTAAACAGTTAAAATTACATTTACAATCCAGCTACTTCAATTCTAGATAATTCCTCAGGAGAAAAAAAGAATAATATGTCTGTTCCATGGAAGACAAATAAAGGCTGTAGAAATTTTTTAGATTAAATAAAGAAAAAAAGACATAAAAACTAAACACAATGCCTGACCTAGACCGGCTCCTATACTCAAGAGAAACAAAATACTGATATAGGATATTATTGGATCAAATGACAAATTAGAATATGATTGATCAATTAAAGTATTGTACCAATGTTAAATTTACCGAAGTTTATAACTGCACTGAGGATACAGGATAGCTCTATTCTTAAAGAGAAAATATATACCAAAATATTTTAAAAGGTCTAAAACCATGATGCATATACCTATGTATGTAATTTCTTTGTATTGTTTTTATTTTTGCAACTCTTTCAGTTTGAAATAATTTTCAAATAAAAAGTCAAAAATTTCTTTAAAATCCCAATAGTAGCATTTTGCCTTAAGGTAAATGAACTCATCTTTTGACTGTCTACAACGTTTTAGTTATAATTTATATCAGAACATAAAATACTGTGATTCCTGGATTCAATTTTGATGTCACCAAGACAGAAATGACTTTCAAATGATTTCTGGATTATTTCCAGATAATCACAGGTTTCTCCTTTCAAATAAACTGGCCCGGACTTTTTAAAATTTCAGTCCCATCCTGGTACAGCATAAACCACAGTACTATATTTGAAAGTTTGCGAGAATGTTGGCCTCGGCTCTCTTTTTAAATCAGCAGTTTAATCAAGAAAGCTTTAATTTTTCTCAGCACCTTAAACAATAAACTCAGGACGTTTTATTGAAACATGTATCTCATTCAGATAGTTAAAAGTTTCTCTCAGGTAAGCCAGGCCATGAATAAAGTCAAAGTCCTTTCTTTCAAAATGTTTCAAGAGTAGATTTTCTTTTCCTTTCAGAAAAAAAAGAAACTTCTCTTATAAGAACAAGTGCTCTAAAGCTTGTCTTCTTGAAGGATAGGGAACTTCTACATGATCAAGAAACCTTCTTATTCTTCACAGAAACATTTTTTAAATCTAATAATTTAGACGTTTACTTCTGATAAAGTTGATAGCTTTTTTGCTTGATAGGATTTCTTTTAGAGTTGTTTGAAGAGTCTTTGTTGTGAGCTCATGGCTGTTATAAAATCAGTGGGAAAAAAAAAAAATCAAGGCGTAGTCACAATGTGAGGTGGTCACAATGTGAGGAGGTTCCTTTTTCGCTAAATTAGTAGCAAAATCCAATGGTTACCAAGCATTGGAGGAGCTTCATTTGCAAAAAGAGAAAAGACATTTCTGTTTCTAGCCAGTTGTGTATGATAAAACCACCTTTTTACCATTGTCAAAAAGTTGCTGACTTTTGCAGTTTCCAAAGAGACTAATGCTGTAGGAATTCTTCTTTAATAGCTTCGGCATGCACAACATGAGCAAAATTTTCCAGAAGTTTCCTTCTTTCAGAAAGGAAAAGGGGGAACTGGCTACGTTGAAAGAGGCCTTTAGTTTCATCCAATTGTAAAATGAAGGAGAATGGCAAACAGACCAGTTCCTCATGAGTGTTCAAATTTTTAAGAGAAATATCAACTATTCTATCTGACAAGGAAAATAATTATATGTTATATGTTATATTATATGTTCCTCTGTTGCAGTCCACAAGCCAGTTCTAACATAGTTTACTAAAGTTTTCACAACAACAAGCATCTTTTTTCATTTAGCAAGCTGCTGGAATGTATGAGGAGCCCCAAGAAAAAGAGTTTTGTAAAATGGCAAAACTACATTTAGAAATGTGTCAATTTTTTCAAATTAAGCTTTCTGATCAGGAAAAAAAGTCCATGTCCTGAGATACATTTTCAGTACAGATAGGAGTCAGATGCTTTTTTCACTTTGTCTGGCTTTACAATTTTATTCCCAAGAATGTTTTCACACAAATAAAACTAGGGTAAACTTTTCATTCTAGGAAATAAAATCACTTAATTTCTGATATTTTGCTTATTTCTATTGGTAACAAAATCTCAGGCAGTGCTAATACTTTTGTAGTTTGCGGCAAACATTCCACAAGGAAATAAATAATTCACATTAGTTACAAGTTAATAAAAAAACTACAAATATAAATTTTTCTATCAAAGTTAATGAACCTCATGAAACCAAGAGGTAACTAGACTCCATGTAGGTAAAACTTACTGAGGAATGGTGGAAAGGATCTAACACAAATCTGACACTCATATGCATAAAATCGGTGCACAAATGGTTCAGAAAGGGCTTTTTGCAATTTTTTAATCCATTGTGACTTTTCACCTGAAGCGCCATATTAACAGAAATATGGTGAAGGAACCCTGAATTTTGGTGGCACTAAACTAGACTTGAACCCCAGCTTTGTTCCTTGCTAGACACTTCACCACCAGGTTGTATGAGGGCTCCCCGAGACTATCTATGTGGAAATGTTTGACCTTGAGTGTGGCACAATAGTTAAGTACTCAATTAATATTGGTTCTCTTTTTTCTTTCAACTCTCTCCTCATCAGCAGTTGGAGGTAGAAGGGGCTGAATATGTAGCCTGGGTATTTTTCCTGGGCCCTAAAAGCAAGGTACTTCTCTACCAAATTTTTTAAAGGGTCATTACTGCTCTGTCCCCCATATACACTCTGGAAAACCATTGTTGCCCCTGAGAACCCAGAAACAAAGCAGCCGTATCCCTGACTTGATGCCAAAGTCCATTCCCCCAAAGCAAAGGACAGCACTTAGAAAGACAAGTTAAGAGGACTGCTCATCTGTGGTATCACCAAGATCTCAGTCACCCATTCTGGAGCCAAGAGAGACTATGAACACAATGTTCAGCTTTCTCCGCCTCAGAGCAGGGCAAATGGCATCTATGCAGAGTGGAAGACCTTCTTGGCATGGAGATATATTAATTTCGGTGCTGTGACAGTGGCATCAAGGATAGTGGCATGTTCTAAGCAGAGTGCTAGATACCTCAGAATAACAAAGCTTCATGGAACCACAGAATATTAAAGTTAAAAGCCATAAAAATGGTTGAAATTTAACATCACAGATAAATGATCTGCTGAAGACATAATGAGTTACATAGTGATCAACCACAGTTCTCCAGATTCCCAAGAAAATGCTCTTCCCATTATGTCACAATACCTTTATTAATAGGTCCTTATACTCCTCCTCTCTCCCACCTCATGATAAAAGAAGAAGGAATATTTTTTTCAAAAGAAAATTTCATGGGTAAGATACTGCAGGAGGATGAGGAATAGGTCAGCAGATATCTATATTTGGATGGAGTTATACAATTCTGTAATTCAGACTAGAAATAATCCTATAGACCGGAGATTCAAAATTCAATTGGCCTTTCAGAAAGCATCTGCCAAAGAGAATCTTGAAGGAACAAGAATAGAAACTGCAAATCCATTGCAGTTTAACTTAGAATGTCTGCTTCCTCTGCTCTGATTCTAGTGTCACTCTCTATCTTTAAACAGAGGATAAAGCAGAGAAAACAGGTGACAAGGAAAATGGCTGGTACATCCACACTCCAAAGGCTCAGGAGTTTGCCTTCTTGATAAGCCCGGAAATTGTTCTGAAAAATTCAATTCAGTTTCTAACACCTTCTCCTGAAATATGACAGAATAGAAAACTAGGTTCAAAGACTTCACAACCTTCCTCTCTATTCTAGAATGAATTCTTTTCAAAGGAACCAATCCCTCATATCTAAGTCTTTAAGACTTCTGACTTTCTTCTTAGGCAAAGATGGGTTATAGAAAAGAAACAATGTAGATTTTGTGACTTTTGATCCAAGATTTTATTTCATGTAATCTTCATCTGATGTATAAAAATGTCAGATTCAATGTGCTTTAATGGTCATATTTATCCTATAACTAAAGAACATACTGTTGAGTGAGTTCAGTATGGAATATCTCTAGTATCTCTAGCAAAAATATCATCAACTGATGAACCAACCGGTGGTTTAGGAGGCTTTGAATGTCAGGATTGGTCATAATCTTCCAGCATTTTTACCCATGGTGAACCTTAACTGAGTTAACTTTCATAGAGATAGACACTTAAATCACAAACAAAACTAGCTAGACTCAAAATATGAATTTGCTAAAGATCAAGTTATGAGATAATTCTAAGGCAAACTTCATGGCCCCATAAAGTAAATGGTCCCTGGCCTTAAAAAACAGATTTCTTGTAAAGTGAAGAGTTTTAGACCGAGAATCAGACATTCTAGGTAGAAGGTCCAGCTTAGTCACAGACTATGTATGTATCTTTTCATCTCTTTCACTCTCCTGTTTCTTACTCATAAAGTGAGGGGCTAGGTGAGTCTGTCTCTGCTCTCACTCATGGAACTGTGTTAGTTTATACAAGGTCTCTAAGTATTTGTTGAATGTGTAAATAAATCTCAAAGAAACATTGAGTTATGGTGGTGAAAAGTGTGGACTTTAGAATTAGAAAGTCTTACTCTGAGTACCAGCATTATTAGTCACTAGACATGTGCCCCTGGATAAGCTTCTGGACCTCTTCTGTGAAATTAGTGTAAGAATAATAATATCCCAGCACATTGGGAGCTGGAGGCAAGAGGATTGCCTGAACCCACCGGTTCAAGACCAGCCTGGGCAACTTGGTGAGACCTTGTCTCTGCAGTAAATCAAACAATTAGCTGGGCATGGTGGCACGTGCCTGTAGTCCAAGCTACTCAGGAGGCTGAGGCAGAAGGATCGCTTGAGGCCAGCAGGTTGAGGTTGCGGTGACTGTGAGCGTGCCACTACACTCCAGCCTGGGCAACAGATACTCTGTCTCAAAAGACAAAGAATAATAATATCAAAACTATGATGAAGATTATATCTAGAAAATGTTAGCTCAATGAAAACCCCAACATTTGGGGTTAACATTTGTCACTTTGTAAATTAACATTTGCTAATTGGCATTCCTCTCTGCTGTGGGGAAGACAGCCAATAAACTTGAGCTCCAAGAGAGAACCTGTGTGACTGGCTCCCCTCAGACATAGATAATCACTGGCCTATGATGAAGAAAGTTTCTTCCCTGGGGCCTAAAGACCTGTGCTTGCAGCCCCTGGTTTCTGCTCCTGCACAAGAGACTTCTGGGTCAGGATGAACAAACACTTCTTGTTGCTCTTCTTCATTTGCTGCCTCATTGTGGGTGAGTCCTGGACCTCAAGAGTGGGCTCCAGCCACAGGCTCTAGGGAGCTCCAGGGAAACTTTTCATGTGCATGTAGTATGTGTCCACAGGGCTGAGCTTTGATCTATGAGGCAGAGAAAGCCAGCCTTCAGAGTGCTCCTTCCGTCTTCCCTGTCAACTCTTCTGTCCTTTTCAACATTTGCCATTCCCTTCCAGGTATACAAGCTTCAGTTGCTGGCCTTTTGTCCTGCTTCTCTCTTCTGTCCCTACCATTTCCCATAATCCCAAGCCCTGGCAAGATCTTCCTTAGGACATTATTTTTATTCGTAAATCTATATCCCATTTGCATCCCATCTGTGATGAATAATTGTGTAGCTTGTTTCACTGCCAGACAATGACTTTTGATAGCCTTTTCAGAAACTTTATATCACAAAAAGTAATTCTGGGAGAGAAAATACTAAATGCCCTGGAATAAAAAAGATTTTTAAAATGGTTTTCAGCCCCTGTCTTAAGTTCTCTGAATCTTTGGTTGTTCATTCAAGAAATAAGAACAATACCTACTTGCGAGGTTTTCAGATACAGTTTGAGAGAACACGGTCCAAATGAGATGCTCAATAATTGCTACTTTCTTTTCTAATTTAGGTATATCAGGAAGAGATTTTTAAAAATTAAATCTGTATTTTGACTAACTCATTTCACAGAGCCTCATAAAGGTATTATTGACTGTGCTATAATTTGTGAGACCTTTACTTTACATAGATTCAGTTTGAAGCTCAAAATATCAGAATATATCACCTAACAGAATATATCACAATATCCAAGCAGCAATATATAACACAAAACAATGCCAAATGTCAGAAACTCCATAGCAGTCATACTAGCTTGCATGAAATATGTTAAAGCTCTTGCTCTGCTTATCACTCTCATGTCTCTACAGCACTGTTGATTAGGTCAGGCCAGTGTTCAGAGCACTGTTTTGTTTTGTTTTGAGTTGAAGTCTCACTCTGTCACCCAGGCTGGAGTGCAATGGCACGCTCCTGGCCACCACAGCCTTGACCTGCTGGGCTCCAGCGATCCTTCCGCCTCAGCCTTCCAAGTAGCTGGAACTACAGGCGCGCGCTACCACCCCCGGCTAATTTTTTATTTATTGTGGAGATGAGGTCTCGCCAAGTTGCCCAGGTGGATCTCGAACCCGTGGGCTCAGGCAATCCACTTGCCTAGGCCTCGCAAAGTGCTAGGATTACAGGCTGAGCCACCAAGCCCAGCCAGAGCACTATTTTTAAACTAGAGAAATCAGTGACACTAGGGCTAAACTTTTGCTCAGAATTGTCCAGGTGAAAAGGGCTGAAGTTGGAACCAGAATCCTTTTATTCACAGTGACATTTTCTTCTCATTACTCTGGAATGAGGAGCTGGTGAGAGTTCCAACTGTTTACTGCCTAAGTATGCCAACACCCACTTCATCCACCCACCCATACCCCCTTTGCATATTTCCAGCTCATTCCTAAATCCTGTCCTCTTCCTTGTCTCACACCAGCTCTGTGCTCTCTCCAGCAGCGACATCACTTAGGTGCATAACGTGCCACCTTCGTACACGGACAGACCACTGTAGAAGAGGTTTTGGTGTCTGTATTGCTCAGAAGCAGGAGGCATGCATGCTCTTACAGATCTTTGAGGGTAAGTTAGAGGGTCAGGGGAGGTGCTGTGGGATTCTTAGAACTCTTTGAAAAGTGCAATTTGACATCTCAGAAGAGCCAAAGTACAGATCGCCCCTGAGCAGGGGTAGAACAGGTCCCCAGGCATGCAGATAGAGAAAGATTTGGGACAATGAGACAGAAGGAAGAAGGTGGGGATTTTATATTTCCAAGAAACTGACCAAACAAGTTCTTTATTGACATATAATAATTGTATATATTTATGGAGTACATGTGATATTTTGATTCATGCATGATCAAATCAGGGTAATTGGGATATCCCTCACCTCAAAGATTTAGCATTTCTTCATGTTGATAACATTCAGTATTTCCTCTTTATGCTATTTTGAAAAGTAAAATAAAGAAAATGTGGTATATATACACAATGGAATATTATTCAGTCATAAAAAAAGAATGGAATCTTGTCATTTGTAGAAACATGGATGAACCTGGAGGATATTATGTTAAGTGGAACGAGCCAAAAACAGAAAGACAGATACCGCATGTTCTCACTCATATGTGGGAGCTCAAAAAAAGGGGATCTCATGGAGGTCGAGAGAAGAATGGCAGTTACCAAAAGCCAAGGAGGACAAGAGAGAAAGGGAGGGTATGAAGAAAATTTGGTTAATGGCCTAACAGATTTTTACTTAGAAGACACTAAAGCACTAGTTGCTCATCTTCTAGCAGGAAAAGGAATGAGGCAGCTACACAAAGGGTAGAGGATTGTCAGAGACCTCAGGCAAACAACCCCCGCTGCTGGCCGGTGATTTATGCATCTAGTGCTCTTGAGAGGTATAAGCTGAGAAGCCATTCCTATACCTATCCCGATGCCTGATTAAATTTTCATTGACATACTAGTGCCAAGTTTGACCAACCTTGACAAACTTAGATCACTGGCTTATTTTTTGTGGGTTTTTTTCCTATTGCAGATGACGCTCTCCAGGTATCATATATGGTGTGTCAGAAATTCTGCAGAAACCTGATATTTGATTTCAAGAATCGAACTTACGTTCATAAATGCTGTAACTACAATTACTGTAACTTCAAAATCTAAGATATTTGCCCTCCTGAGTTCCCACATTAGAGTGCTGCTGATATTGCTTATCCTTCACACCTGCTGCTCTTGCTTTCCTGTTTTTCCTTCACACCTGCTGATACCACTTATCCTCCACACCTGCTGCTGATATTGCTTGTCCTTCACACCTGCTGCTTTGCTTTCCTGCCTTGTCTGTCCTGACAATACCCCTGCTCTCTCTTTAGTTTAGTGCTGTCAGTTTGGCTTCTTCCTCGCTCAGGGGGTGATGGTTTAGAAAAATGGATGCATCCTATTACAGAGATTTTATTGGCATTTTCATACTTTAAGAAGCCTGAGCCAAAAGGCCTGTACAGTAAAATTTAAAGCAGGGCCATTCTAGAACTCTCTGATTTGCTTAGATAGTTGAGGTGGATTACAAAGCCTTCAGCTAAAAATTCACAAATATTTTAATCTAAAATTCCCATATATCACTGCAAGGATTGTGCAGAAAAAGCAGCAAAATGGATGATGGACACTGAAGATTTTCCTCTGTGAACATAAAGTTATTTCTACCAGCAAGCAGTGCCCAGTTCAGACTCAGTGATTGTGATTTACTTGGCATTAACAAAGTACATCCTTACACATGTTAGTAGGAAACTGCAAACAAAGAGACTTCCTGGCCTCTTCACAGTTCACATACAGTCACTACTATTCCTATCAAGATGTACATTTGAGGTACAGCCCAACTCATTTCTACCCGTTCCTTTTCACATCTTTCTCTATTCCTTTCCTCCTTTGCCATTCACTACCACTGTCACCTCCCCATCTCTGCTGTCACCTCCCCATGCCACACAAACTCTCCCTCTAGAAGTAAGATGGTCTTCAAAGCTCTGCCTCCTGTGTCACATGGCACCCAAGGTATATAACCCAGAGCCATCTGCCTTTTGAGATCTTTCAGTTGTGGTGCAAAGGTGAAGCATGCACCATCAAGACTCCATCCACCATGGGCAGCTTTCTTGAGCCTTGGGGGACGAGCTCACAGTGGATCCAAGTCTTCTGTCACTTGTTGCCCACCTGTAAGCAATAAACCTGCTTCACATAACTTGTTGTATGTGAGTGTATTCTGTCTCACCAGACTCAGACAAACAGGCAACCAGTGCATGATGGGCCTAAACGGTAGCCCAGGATACTGTAGCAGTACTTCTGTTTCTGGTGATTGGTAAAGTGATGATCTTTGCTATTCGCCATGCAGTGGGGGTCTTTGCTTGGGACTGGTAGTTAGCATCTCACTTCTATTTCCATAGAATCATAATCATTTTGTCCATCCTTGGATTCATTATAAGTGAAATCATACAAAAAGTTTTCTCTTGAATCTGACTTTTTCACTCACCATAATATTTTTAAGATTCATGCATACTGTTATATATATCAAAAGTTTGTTTCTTTGTTCCATTGGATGCATATACTATGATTCATTAAACCCCTTCTCTTACTGGTGGATATTGAGTTGTTTCCAGGTTTGGGCCATTGTGAATAAAGCTACTATGGACATTCTTGTGTAAGTCTTTTGGTGAACATACACTTTCATTTACCTTGGGGAGGTAATTAGGAGTGAAATTTATGAGTCAAGGAGTAGGAAGAGGCATACTTTTTAAAAACTGCCAAAGAGTTTGCCAAAGTATAGGAGAGTTCCAGTGACTCCACGTGCTCCCCATCACCAGCTATTGTCAGTCATTTTAATTTTAGCTATGTAAGTAGGTGTGGAGTGGTATCTTGCACTTTCCTGATAATTAATGTGTTGAGCAACTTTTCATGCCCCAAATTAGAGAATAATTCTCCTATGTCTCATTCTAATATTTATTGATTTAAGTTTACATTTATAGTCTTCATTTGGAATTAATCTTAGTATGAACTTGATTCAATCTCATGTATTTTCATGTGGCTCTCCAGTTAGTCCAAAAACAATTACTTAAGAGTTCATGTTTTTGCCTACTCATTGAAATGCCTGTTTTATAATATGCTTAATTTCCATTAGCACTTAACTCTAATTTTGGAACTCAGTTAAAATTTTATCTGCATTACTCCTACCTCACAACATACACAAGAAGCAAATTCAAAATGAATTGTAGACTTAATTTGAAAAATAATGACTTCTAGAAGAAAGCATAGCATGCCTTTATGACTGTGGGATAGGCAAAGATCACTTAAACATGACCTGAAAAACACAAATCACTTTAAAAATTGATAACTTGGACTTCATTATAATTAACAATGCCTGTTCATCAAAATGCACCATTAAGACAGTTTAAAGGCAAAGGAAAGACTGGGAGAAGATATTTGCAATACCTGTATCCTACATAAAACTTGTATCCAGAATGTAAAATGAATTATTACAGATTAATTCAATAATGACAACTATCCAATAAAAAATGAGCAAAAGACTAAAACAAGTTTATCACAAAAGAGAATACCTGGATGGTGAATAGGTATCTGAAAAATATTGCTGATGAGACTGTAAATTGGTACAACCATTTAAAAAAATAGTTTGTAAGTATCTTTTCAGTCTCATCATAGGGACACCATATGACTTAGCAATTTGATCTTAGGTTTATAACCAAGTAAAATGACTGAATAGATCCACCAAAAGATGTTTATAAGAATGTTCAAAGAAGGAAACAGGCAATAAAGATGTCAGAAATTACTTTAGTCACACAATTCTAAATCATGATTTCAGCTCTAATCCTTCTAATACCAAAGATTTGCCTTTTTTCCCCATGTCACTCTGGGCAATTAGACTTGGGTTCCCGTTTCTCTTCTTTCTTTCTATAATAAAAATTAGCTCACTAAAGGCTAATGTGTATTTCTTAGGGTCACATTCCCATTTGAATTCCTCTATAGCAAGCCTCGTTATGATTAAATGTGTTAGATTTTAATCTTTAAAAACTGCAAATTATTTAATGGTTTCATAGTATGCTTCTTTTCAAGAAAGCATTTTTGTTGAAATCCTAACCTTCTTCTTGAGCCCCTTAACTGTTTCCATCCATGTCATTCCTAAATTAGATCACAAAATTTTGTTAATAGTTGTTTCTCCTACCCTGAGTTCATCTGATATAGCTATTTCCCTTTCTTCAGACAAACAGCAACCCCCAAAGAGTCAAATTATAATCAATAAAATCTTTCTAATAAAGAAATTGTCCCCCCCAAAAAAGAAAAAGAAATGTTCATAGCAGCTTTATTCGTAAGAACTAAAAACTAAAAATGACTCAATTGTTCATCAATAGTAGAACAGAGTATGGGTGAATGAAATGAAATTCTACACTACAATATAAAGAATGGTCAGTTCCAAGTTAGTCCATTGCTCTCAGGAGGAGATAAGCATGCAGAGCAGAGCTGAGTCATCCTAGCCAAAACTAGCTTAAATTAATCAATCTTCAACTACCCACCAGATAGATGCATGAGTCTGGTATGCCTGAGATTAGCAGAGCTGCTCAGTTGAACACATCTGGATCATCTGAATTCCTCAGGTACAGGGAATTGATTACTTATTATTGTAAACTACTGAGTTTTTGAATGGTTTGGTACTCAACAAGAACTAATTTATGTATTGTTCTTTTCATCTGCTGTTGGACTGTTTGCTAATATTTCATTAAAGATTGTTAAATTGATATTTACAAGTAAGATTTTTATAATGCTCTATGTCATGTAACTTTAAATAGATTTTCATATTAATATTGTTTTGCTTAATAAAAATAATTTTAAAGTTTCCCTTCCTAACTTATACTCTGAAGCAGTTTAAGTAGCATTGGAATCACCTAATCTTTAGAAGATTGTTGTAATTCTATAAAACTACACAGGTCTAGTGCTTCTTTAGGAAGTGATGGGTGCTCTTTTTTATTTTATTTTTTTCTATTTCTTTTATAGAAGTCAGTCTATGTAGATTTTTAAACTGCTTGGCTCAGTTTGGGTTAAAATTTTTCTTTCCTAGAAAATTACCTATTTCAGCCGGGCACAGTGGCTCAAGCCTATAATCCCAGCACTTTGAGATGATTGCCTGAGCTCAGGGATTCGAGACCAGCCTGGGCAACTTGGTGAGACCTCGTTTCTACAATAAATCAAAATATTAACTGGGTGTGGTAGCGCACGCCTGTAGTTCCAGTTACTTGGAAGGCTGAGGCGGAAGGATCGCCTGAGCCCAGCAGGTCAAGGCTGCGGTGGCTGTGAGCATGCCACTACACTCCAGCCTGGGTGACAGAGTGAGTCTCAACTCAAAATAAAAAAAAAATTACCTATTTCAACTAGATGTTTATAACCATTGGGATAATACAAAATAATTTTGTGAATTTAAAGTAAATTTTTTAAAATATCCTCAGTCTGTGTTTGTTTCTCCTTTGCAATATCCAATTTTTTGTTTTTTGCACAATATCCCTTTTTAAATAATAGGTTAACTAGTGATTTACCTATTTATCTAAACATTTAAATTCATTAATTGTATATTATTTTCTATTTTCTACATGTGGCACACATGTCCTAAAGCATGGGAAATATGTTTATGGTGTTGCAGATGTTAAATCAGCCTTGTAACCCAGGGATGAAGCCTACTTGGTCATGGTAGATGATATTTGAGATGTGTTGTTGGATCCAGTCTGCTAGAATCTTGCTGAGAATGTTAGCTTCTATGTTCCTCAAGGATATTGACCTGTAGTTCTCTTGCTTTGTTGGCTCTTTACCCGGTTTGGGTATCAATGTGATATTAGCTTCATTAAATGATTTGGGGAGAGTTCCACCCTTTTCGATTGCCTGGAATACTTTCATTCTTCTCAGATCTGGAAACGACAACACAGAAATTCACATGGAATTCATATGTAAACATAAATGACCATGAATAGACAAAACAATCCTAAAAAAAAATAAAAAGACATTCCCAGACTTTAAACTTTATTATAAAGTTACAGTAAAACAGTCTGGTATTGGTACAAGAACAGGCATATAGACCAATGGTATAGGATTGAGATTCCAGAAACAAAATCTCAATTTCGCAACCAACTCGTCTTTAACAAAGCTTCCATCATCAACAACTGGGGAGAGGAGAACCTATTCTGTAAATGGTGCTGGGGAAACTGGCTGACCACATGCAGAAGATTAAAACAAGACCCTTATCTATCACCATACACAAAAATCAACTCCAAATGGATCAAAAACCTAAACGTAAAGCCTCAGACTATAAAAACCTTAGAGAATGCAGAAGATGCCCTTATGGAAATTGGAACTTGCCAGAGTCCAGCTCCAGGAGAGAGTCAGGGCTTGAGATGGGAGAATCGGGAAGCGGCGAAAAAGAAAAAATGACAGGAATCCTCTTCCTGGGGAGAGCTCAAGACTCTGCCAATTTTTATTGAATTTTCACATGCTTATATAGTTTTTCCACCCAGCCCTGCACCCACAAGTGTATCTTATGTTGCTAATCAGACGCCCACATACATCCTCTTTTCATTCACAATAAAGTTGACCTTTAACAATTACTATCTGGTTTCCTTCCTGCCGACTCCGTGCCATTCATGTTTTTTAATGAATGGGCAAGTACTAGACAGCAGTTACTATCTCAACAGCAGATGATGTTTTTCTTGAATTAAACATTTGAGAACATCCTGTGTTGCTTCCTAATTTCCTTATAACTATTTACTATTATAGTTATTTACTATTATAGGCCTATAATATCCTTACCCTATATAGTTAAACCTTAACTCTAAGTCTTATTTAAGTTACTTACTACTATATATTTATTTCTACTAACCTTATTTCTATCTTTATATCCCTATGTTTTCTTAACTATTACTAATACTATTATATATCTCTTATCTTACTATTTTAT